>CATIWO010560879.1:0-10025 GCA_949673435.1 Macaranga tanarius | reverse complement strand
TCAACCTTGGACATCCTGACAAAGACATGGAAAAAGAATAAATTGGACATCTGATCAAAATGTCATCATGATTTTATGTCAATGATAGAAAAGCAGCAAAAAGGAGAAAATGCACATTGGAATACCAGACATTATATATGGAGCCAATAATGTGAGATCAATATTTCTTGATCAGCCTGAGTTACATAGCTTTATTGTATTCTTTTTTTCCCTTTTGATATGAAGTGTTGCACGTTATATATCTTTAAAAGAGACTAATTTTACTCTTTTTCACAAAGTAAAGTTTGATTTTTTATTATGACTTCATAAATATTTAATTTTAATATTAAATAGATAACTGTATAATGTATTTATAGTTCCTAAAATTTAATACGTACGTTCTATCAATTTACCTCTTTAACTTATAAATTTATTTCTTTATCACTTTAACTTCCTAACAAATTACTTATAAATATTTTTTATCTAATTTATATATTTAAGTGGTTTATTTCAACTTTAAAAAAAAAAACAATTTAAATAGTACAAAAAGTATTGATAAATTTTACTTAACAAGTTCAAGTGTCTGTGTTATTAAACAAACGAAAAATACGAAATACATGGGGTTACACATATATTAAGCCATAAACTTAATTATAAAGTATTAATCAGTGCTAAATAAGATAAAAAAAGAATATAAAAGTGTACCATAAAAAGTTAGGATCCACTTTTCTTCAAATATAGGTGATATATATATATTCAATCGTTCTTATCCTTAAATTAAAACATATATTATGAAATAAATAAATTTTATTGACATAAAAATTCATATGATGTAAAATCACTATATATTACATATGGCACCATGTAAAGTGTAAATTGTGATTATATGCTAAAAAAAATATTATATTACAACAAAATTACTAGTTAATGACTGAATTTTAGGACATTAAAGAGTTCAACAACGGATTAGTGATTACTAGAATATAGTGTTTAAGAGTTAATTAGGATGTTAATAACTTAGATTTAGGTGAAGGGGAATGACTCACCTAAAATGAACTTTAATTAGTTGGCGAATATTATCAATAAGAAATATAATAATGCTTTATTAGACCAACCTTAATTAAGTGGGAGCATATATATATATATACACACACACTTTGGTCTTTTGTTTATGTTGTTGTTGAATATGATAAATACTCGAGTTGCAATTTGTGTGGTTGCCTGTTTGGTACTGGTCTCCCGCTGCTTTTTGCTCCACTTCATTCATCAATTTAGCTGAAATTGAGCTGGGTATCTTCTATTATATTTAATTGTGTCATAATCATAAAGCATTTTTCAAGAAATGGGGACTATTTCCTTTTTTCTTTTTTTCTAATTATAGAAATGTGAAAATATATATATAAATGTTTATGTCTTAATCTCAACATATCTCTTCAAACTTTTTAGGGTCTGCCTCCTCTTAATTTCTCACTTTCCCTTTTCAGATATAATTACATATTATTTTTTTGATTTTATAATTGAAAATTACTTCCTAAACTAGTTTCTTTTCGCCAACTTGCTATAATTTAGTTTATTTTAATTAGTACATATCATCATCAATGGTTAATCATATATATCAGCATGCTGCATTTTGATGAATTTTATCATTTTTTTTTATATATTATAAAATATGTTGAATTATATATTTCTAATTTTTTTTTTTTTTTTTTTCAGTAGAGGTCTAATGGGCCGTGAAATACACAATAGGGTAGCCATTTTCTTAACACTCGCCATAAAAGTGAAAATTTCCTTCAATATAAAAATATACACACGATCATTAAGTTGGGAGGATAGGTAACATGAGATTTGATTAGAACGTCAATTTAATTAATTTATTAGCTTTGCTTCTAGGTTTTTGTAGCTTATAACCTTCTTTATAACTTCGTGATTTCCGATTATTGTGAAGCATTTTTGAAACATAATCTCAATAAAGAATAGCCATACTACTCCTAGGCAACTTTCATATATATATGAAGATTAATTAATTTTGGAAGATTGATTCCAAATTTTCTTTTTTTTTTTTTAGGGTTTAGGGTTTAGGAAAAAACTTGGCTCAAATCAAATGGAAAAAATTAATGCCGCCCTAACTCCTTCAATTTAGTGATATTAGATCTCATAATTTATGGATGTTTTTTCAAAGGTTCAATTTTTGGCTTCACTTTCCCACTGAATAATACGTTAATTTGTCAACTATATTTCAGTTAAAAAAGAATCAAAATATATATATATTTTTTTTCATTGGCATATATAGTACATGATAACGCATATATTAATATAAAATCATTTCAAAGTACAAAAGATAAAATGGCATTTGATGTTCAATCTTAGCCCCCATTGCTAAGCTTTTTAATCACATATATACCTTTTAGGACCATATATAGACATCATAATAGTGCCATCATAGTCACCTACTGCAAAAAGATTTAAAACATATGATAGATCAGTACACCTTAGACATATATTTATGTGGCTATCCCTTGCTGGACCACTCTAGCTAATAACTTTTCTTGAGCCTTAGTTTAAAAGTTTCTATATTTAGTCATTTCGATTTGAATATGCTAATTATTATTTACATCAAATACCTTTTGCATATTGTTGGAAACATTTTTTTTTTCTTTTATTGTATCTGAACCTCGTTCTTTATGGAGATATTAGCTAGGTTGAGCTAGTGGCTAACATTTCTTGACCAAGCTACCATCCCCATTATAAATAAATCAACAATTTCTGGTCATTTTGTACTTCAATTTGTTCTAAAAGTTACAAACAATTTATACATCTCAATTCTCATTAAAAATAAAATTTATGGACACTTTTAATACTATTTGAAGTGTGTATATTATATTTCTATATATTGAAGTTAAATTATTTAAAGATCTAAATTTGTGAAAACGTATTTATAGGTCATATTTTTAGCAAGTCAATAGATTAAAATTATCAATTTATAAATTAAGGAAAGAAATTGACAAAACGTGTCAATTTCAAAACAAAATCGCAAATGTATTAATTCTAATAACAATAATATAGTAAAAAATGTCAAACCTGATAAATGCATTGAAACTTATTTTCTTCCTTCATTTAGAAATTTGAAAATTAAATTTTATTTACATTTTAAATTATATATATATATAAAATTTTATATATATATATATATGTGAACATTTTAAAGTATTAAAGCTATTCTTTCTCAAAAAAAAGAAAAAACAAAGTGTTAAAGCTATTCTTGAAGTGAAGTGATTGATCTCCACCATTGCCATTACCAAACCAACCATTTGTTTCAAATGGATTCCTTTGGCCTACAAGCTCCCTTCCAACCGAACTAAGTCCCATATGAATTACTCTATAGTTTAGTTCTTTCTTCTTACCTTTTTTTAGAGGACTACAAGTCATCATGGGTCCAAATTGCAACACTAAGGCCAACCATGCAAAGCTATTAATTATTTGCCTTTATAAATTTTTCCCTATTGAAATCACCTCTTAATCTTAGTTTTAAACCATGCTTAAGCATTAAGCGTCTCGTTTAGCCCCTAATTATTGAGGTTTATTTCAAGCCACAGTAACTTCTTTCAATATTATCTTTTAGATTGCTGACACTTAAAACATAGGTCACAGTAATACCCACATGAAGCATGCTAATTTCTTGTACTTTTCTTAGTGTGGTTTCATCAATCATTTTTTTTTGGGACGATCAATAACAATTGAAATTGTTACCCATGATTATTAGATTGAAAGCTGCATGATCGCTAAATTCTTGCTGAGATGCCAAAACAATACTAGCTGCAGCAGCAGCCTAATGGGCCCAATGTTAACCATGTATGAAGGAATATATGTTTACTAAGTGATGTTACTTAAACTAGGGTTAATCAATTCACTTAATCCTGTCAACTACAACTAATCAAAATACCCACTAATCTCAAAATTATGATTGACAATTGCTCTAGTAGCATATTGAGCCCACCAGATTTTGACAGTTAACCAACCTATGGATGCTAATCAATTCTCACAAGGTGATGATTATATATATATATTTATCTATTTCGAGCATAATATACTTTGACTAATGTACATAAAATAATAAATTTTTTTGAACAAAAATGTTAAAAATTATATATTAATTTGCATAATTATATATAAGATAAACACTAAATCATTGAACTACAAAAATGTAAATGAGAAAAATGCAACTCAATGGGCATCATTTTCCTTGTTTCTTAGTCTAATTAACGTGGCAAGTACAGCTGCTAGATCGAGTAATTAAATTAATATAGAAACATCTTTTATCTAAGGGAGTGCGAATTCATGCTTGAAAAATAACTTGCAACCACTATTTACTTCTTCATGTTTTAGTTAAACCTATAAACAATTCAATTTTTTTTGGGTCGAAATAAACAATTCACTTGAATGTCGTTTCCATGGAGAATAAGGTACACCTGCTTCATTATGGCAGCTTCTTGGTAAAGAGTAAGGGTGGATCACAAATATATTAATTAATTAGATGAAAAGGTATAAAAAAATTATACATTCTTGACCAAATAAAAATTTAAATTTCTGTTTTTTTTTTTAATTAACTTAGAAGTGAAATTTCACTCATGCGGTGGTAGAAATTGATATTTGTGATTATTGCAGTATCCATATAGACACATACAATTTGATCAACATATTATTGACATGGGGGCAATATTATAATCTTGAAACGCTATACGCATATATATAGAAAGTAATAAATTAACCATATCAGGTCAATGGCTTGTAGGTAAAACAAAATTTAAGGCATCATGATTGCAATGTCTAGCAATCTATATCAAAATAAATTTATCATGGGGAAGGGAAAGCTGTGCTTGCTTAAATTGCTACTGCTTTGCATAGACCCAATATATACAGTCTAAAGAAACAAAACTTCTTTTTAGCTAGTTCAATGGGAAGATCCACCCGAATCTGGTTTGGTTTAGTTTAATGCATATATGGTTAACTACTGTAATTTTCTCATTGATGTTATATATATATATATATATATATACACACACACCCACCATAGCACATAGATACATATATGCATATATATACACATACGGAACATATGTATGACATGTATTATGATGCCTCTTGAATGTAAAAGGATGCTCCTTGTAGTTAGATGAGCAATAATGTACATTGATGACTAATTAGGCATATGATTATCATGTCATGATCACCATATTATACACACACACCCATCACATACTACAGCCAACACACATACAAACTCCAACTATATATTAGGGTTAATCATCTTCCATTTTCTTTCCTCTCTTCTTTGTTAGTTGACATTACATATCATCGACAGGCAGCAGATCTTGATTATTAGCTATGAGTAGAGGTGAAAGCTATGGCGGTGGACAGAGTTCTTTGGGCTACCTTTTTGGGTCAGATGAGCAACCAAGTGCACCACCGCCTTCCCGGACTGTTAACCTACCGCCCTATGGTGTTGATATAATCCCTGAAAACAATAAACCAAACAATATTAACAATATTTCCTCTGAAAAGCAGAAGGTTTCAAGCCAATACCATCGAGCTGAAAGTAAGATTAACACTGGCAACTTCATTACTGTAAGTTAATCTACACAAACAACTTTTTTTTTTACTTCTTCACTCATATTTGACAATTCTGGAGACGACTTCAGTACCATAATTTTTATACATGTATTGACCTATTTAATGCATGATTTATTAGGATCGTACATCCACAAAGGTGAAGTCTGTTCCTGGAGGAGATTCATCCCTTGGATACCTCTTTGGAGATAAGTGAAGTTTCTTTCTTTCAACTTTTCCTGGTTTGATAAAGGAATTGAGTCTAAATAGTATATGGGTTTCAAGTAGAATGTGAAAATAAGGGATCGTTAGTTCCCATCATTGTTGAAACTGTAACTAAAGTGTAGCATATATGGTGTCTTCTCCTTCTGATAAATGTAGATTTATATGCAAATTAGCTATAGTCAGCTTATGTGTGGCCATCTATAGTAAACTATATGTGTTTGTCTTTGTTTATATATACAATAAGAGAAGCTATAGCTGTTTCTGTTGATGTGGGGATTCTCAAATAGTTTCATTTGCTCAATTTCCAAGTTTTTGAAGTTCATTATCATGGCCATAAATTAGGAAACCAAAGAGCAAAACTTTCCATTTTTAATCTATTTCATATGGGAACCAAAGCTAGATGATTATGCATTAATTAAGTTTAGGCCACTTTTAGATTTGTTAATTCCATGCTCAACATTCTAAATAAGAAGAAATGGTATTGAATTATGTACGTGTTTCTTAATTTGGGTTTGCTACTTGTGCTACTCATCACCATTCCTGATCAAATATATATAGAAACCGTAAACATGCACTTCCTGTAAAAGTTTTGTGCCAAACAATTAAAAAAAAAAAAACTTGATCTAAAACTTGGCTACTTTCATTCAACCAGAACTGAATTATTGTGTTTTTATAATGTTTAGTTGTGTTAAAGAAATCAATCCAGTTTAAAAATTCTTTTGATTAATTTTTGTTTGTCATGAGGAATCTTTCAACTCTAATTCTTAATTAGTACAACTTATTTTTTTTTAATATATTGAATTCTTTACTCCTCCTAAATTAAGCTTCTTTATATGCACGGGATATAAAATAAACCCTTCTCTAATTTGCACATGCATATAAATGTGGAGGTTCATCGGTCGCATTAATTGATATATATTTGTATTATTGGCAAGTATGAATAATTTAATTAGCAATGTGCTGGAATTTATGATTGATGTTGTTCTATGTGTATGTAATATACTCTCGTGAATCATGCTGCGGTTGTTATATATAATGTCAATCAAATAAATAATTCCTGAAATGTTAAGTACTGTATTAAATTTTATATCAGATACAATTAGTTTCTGTTCTTTTTTTTTTTTTGAATAATTAACACACGGCACAGAGACACTATACGTCATCTAACAAAATCATGTGATTTTGTTAGACACTGAATGATATATATACCACACATACACGTTAACTTAGCGATGTGGGATCCAAGACCAGTGCATAGAACACCACGAAAGCACCATACTATCCACACAATAAATAAGGCTATTATTAAAAGTCTGTTCTATTAAACAAGCATCTGCATATATAAAACGATAAATTCTTTTAAAAAATTTTTTTAACAAAGTTTATAGCTAAGAAATTCACTTGTAAAATGGATATATGAAGCTCATTATTGACAAAGATAATAAAAGTATGCAAAGTCACTGCTTTAAATATACAGCACAAAACTCCATTTCGTTAAAAATTTGAGAAATAGCCACTTACATAACAAGATGCCACAAGGGTTTTTGGAGGTCTGTAGCTATGTGTACATGGGTTTTGAAGTTAGTTTTATACAAGTTTCTAGAATTCTATGTCCTCTCTTCTTATTCTTGGATGTGAGTCCTGCTTCTGTGTTCCTATTGAAATTAACCTTTAACAAGGATGCACTTGTGCTATCATAAGTCATTTTATGGCGGATTTTGATTTTCTCATGTTTTTGGTTTATCTATGTGTGCCCATCTTGTTTACACTCGTATATACTCGTCAAGCAGTTAAGTGCAATATATTTGAAATAAATTTCTTTTTAATATGTGCTTCTTTGAGAAATGTATTATTTTATTAATAAAATAAAAATAGTTCACATGATCTGTGCTCACATATATTATGGTTAAATTGTTCTATTAGCAAGAATTCATTAATGTTTTTTCCTCATAAACGTTGACTTAGTTGGATAAAACATTTATATAGAATACGCATGTTGCACAAGAAATTAAGGAGATCTGCATGCGTGCGGCCTATCTTTGGACAGGATGCTTCCAACATCCACTGTTTATTATATGAACATACAGCACAAGTATAATTATGTCACATAAACCTTCACCCACAAGAGCACAAGCAATTGATTTAATAGCAACTGTTTTTTTTTAACTTATTTAGGAGGGAATTTCTCCCCTGCAGTAGTTCGGTAATGAACTCATAACTTTTTTATACCATGAAAGTTTTTACCATTTACCTACTCAATCTTTCTACTAATGCGAACTGTTACATATGCAGAATGTTAAAAATTAAATAATAGATGTATGGAAATTGTCCAGTGTTGCGGGTTGCGATGCAAACAGTGCATCACAACCCGTACCACTTGACAAAAAACTCAAGATAAAAAAAAAATATTGAATGCTCCTGTATTATGGGGGGCATTCTTGTAAAAAAAATTTGCGATGGGTGTCGCAATCATTGTCCTTGATGTATATACATATCGGACAAGGCTTATAAGCTTTTTTTTTTTTTTTCCTACTTTGGAAATTCTTTATTTGGTCTTCACTATTTAATTTAACATGATGACTGGGCTGGCCTAAATTTGCAATTTACCATTTGTTGGATGATGGGCCAGCAGTTCAGAGCTCCAACTTTCTTTTGCTTATATGGGCTAAACCAGACTTTGCAATTCAACAATGCATAACAGCCCATGCAAGCAATTCCACTAGTTTTTTATTTGAAAAAATTAAAATAAAACAACTACTATTATGGAAAACGTTCAAAGCAACTAGCTTTAGTTAGTTAGGATTAAAACTTATATATCTAACAAAAAGAAAAGAGAAGACTGAGTGAGGAGCTAGCAAGAGATTATAAAAATAGTTTTAATTGAAACCAGTTTTAAGAGATGGGAAAAATGAAGGGTTGTAACCCTTTCGGTTTTTTTTTTTTTTTTTTTTTCTCGGTTATCAATAATCAATAGAGCATAATAAATTGAGAAAGGGGTAAGTTTGATGTTATTATTTTGTAATTAGTTACCTATTTTTGAAATTCCATTTTTCAGTTAAATTTTAATTATTAGTTTTAATTTTCAATTTTTTGAGAGAATTTTAGTTTTCAATTTAAAATCACTTAAAACATGATTTGTTTTTTTGATAAGCAATTTCTCTTTTTTATTAATATTGAGGTGAAAACATGATTTGTTATGTATGCAGCCCTAAATATATATATGTGTGATTTTTAATTTTAAACAATTTTAAGTTAATTTTAATTTTTGTTGGAGTCTGTTTATGCATATACATGCGACAGCAGTCACAGCACTAGTTATAGCGTGAAACAAAATTAAATAAAAAAAATATCTGGAAAATCTGATATGCAAATCAATACCGTACGAAATGTTGGTGGGCATATGCAAATAGTGCTATATGCCAAGTTGATAAAAAAAAAAAAAAAAAGGAACAATAAACAATTAAGCATAAGCATTGCATCATGGAGTGTTGCCACAATGAAAATGATTTGGGATTGTATTTTGTTCTTAATCATATATATTTGATTATTAAATCAAATTAACATGTCTAAGACATGAGTTAATGAAGTCAATTGAATCCACTGAAATTTTCAAATGATTGAAAAACTTTTAAATTTTTCTATAATTCTATGTTAACTTTTATATTTTAACCTCACTATAAATAAATTTTATTTTATTATAATGTGTATATATATTTAATTTTAGTGTATGTTCTATTTCCACCTTACCCTTTGAGTAATGGAAATCTTCTGATTTGAGGAAAATTTTGATGAGATTCATTTGACATAAAACGTCCTACTGATAAAGATAGGAACCAAACCATATTCATTTATGGCATAAAATTCCTCACTTTCTGCCAAATAAATTATATTGCATATCAATAAAGGAAAAAGTGAAATAAATATATATATATATTATATAGATAACCCAAAATGGAGGAGCTAATCAAGTTCCATCCACCATAAAACTCGCCTTGGATGTCTCCATACATTATGTAGTAACCTATTAAAGAATGTGATGATGATGGTGATGACGACTCAAGGAAAAAAAAAAGAAGTGGGACTCGTGTAGAGCACTTAAGAAAGTAACCTAATGCTTCATTATACACTAACGGCTACCCACAAAAACCCACTAGCGACCCTATTACACAAGAATTTGGAATCCTTCATGTCATGTGTTTGGTTTTTTAAGGTCCATA
>CATIWO010560874.1:0-10024 GCA_949673435.1 Macaranga tanarius | reverse complement strand
CACGACTCCTGCCAATCATCATCAAGTAATGCAAGCAGCTTGGCATAAAAGTCATAGCTCATTCTTGACCTTTCACAAGATTTAATTTATAACAATTTTTAAGAATTAAATATTTTTTTTTTCAAACAAAGCAAACATTGTTCAAGTAAAGTAACAGAGTAGTGATTTTATAGCTTTAAATTTTTTAATTATTAATTAATAAAATTAATTTTTATATGATTTAAATAGACAATTCATTGGACGGTTTAATTTTTTTATTTATTGAAAAATAGAATAAATCTAATTTTGGCACATGCCTAAGGGCATGACTTAAAAATTTATGATGGAAATAATAAACAAATGCTAAATGGAAAGTGATTTCATACTCATATAGGCTATAGCTATGGACATCTCTAACCCAAAATACTATACTAAAATGGTGTAATTTTTGTACTATTTTAGTGTATCTATAGTAATTTTATCTCCAACCTATAACATCAATTTTCACACCAAAATAAATATTTTCTCTATATTCTTTTATATTTTTTATTTTTATTATTTCCTTACTTTTTTTTATCTTTACAAATTATACTAATACTTTTTATTTTGTACATATTCATCCAATTTAAATATGAGTAATATTATATATAAAAATATAATATAATTAAATATTATAATCATATTAATAAAAAATGTAATTAAATTATGAAAATCTTAATTCAATTTTTACATAAGTAAAACTAAAATTTAGTAAAATAAATATTCTTTAATTAAAAAAATAAACAAAATCATTATTATGAAAAGAGAAATAAATAATGTAAAGTTGAAAATATTTCTAATGTAAAAGTATATGTCTTGTTATGTAATTATACAAAAAAAAAAGTATTTGTTGTCGTGAACGGTGTCACAGTAAATTTGCTCTGACGTTGTTCATATGCAGTGAATTAGCGTAAGGAAAGATGTGGGATTGGAGTTATACCAAATTTTGCACTATTTTGCTGATTTACGCACACATTGGAGATGGCCTAAGATTCCAACTTTTTTCTTTTTTTTCCCTTTTTTAAATAATTCATGACACAATTATGTCCACTACATGTACATGCACTTGTTTCTCAGTGCTTTCTAAGCTGTAATCAATTCACTAGTACCCCTATAAACACCCCCTCTTCCTTGCCATCGCTCACACACTTGACACTCCCCATCAGGCCATCACTTTACAAAAACAAACCGTTGGAGGAGGAGGTGGTGGTGGTGCAATGGCAAGAATTGTGGTGGTTTTCGACTTTGACAAGACACTCATTGATTGTGATAGTGATAACTGGGTGGTTGAACAGCTTGGCGTTAATGACACTTTCCTTCACCTCCTCCCTACCTTGCCCTGGAATTCTCTTATGGTTCTTCTTTTTTCCTTTTCCTGTTTTATTACATATGTGGTTCTTTTTTTAATGCTGTTTTCATTACTGGGTGCTCGAACTTCACATAACATTTCATTATAATATTAAAACAACATATATGTTGTCTCGAATTGGAGCAATTAGTTGTTAGAAAATTTTTGTTGTACTTATGATCTTATTAGGAGTGAGGGTAAAATGAATTAATTAGAGTCTAGTGAATTCTAAATATATGTGGTTTACGTCAAAAAAAAAAATATATATATATATATTATCTACATATGTTTTTGAAGTGACGATATTTTTAGAATATTAATAGATTCGAATTTTATATAAAAATATTAATAATTAAAGGATTTTACCTCTTTATTGAGTGCATCATGCAATTAGGATAAAAAATATCAAATGCTAAAAAAAAATTATATATGCTAGAATTAATTACACTCTTTTATATAATCTGGGAATTTATTTCTTTTAATTGAAGAAAAGATTTGAGTTAACAAATTGGGGTTGTCATAATTATTTATTTTCAGGATCACATGATGCTGGAGCTTCACTCCAGAAAGAAGACAAATCAGGATATTGCAGAGTGCTTGAAACGGGTTCCACTGCATCCCAAGATTCTCTCTGCAATTAAATCAGCCCATGCTTCTGGGTACTACTACCTCATCATCTATACTATCATCTGACATGTATACATGTGGATGCAATATATGCATGTGTGTAAATAATGTGTTGCACATTGTTTTTTAAGGTGTGATTTGAGGATAGTAAGTGATGCAAACCTCTTCTTTATTGAGACAATCTTGAAACATTATGGGCTGATGGGCTACTTCTCTGAGATTCACACGAACCCAACTTATGTTGACACGCAAGACCGGCTCAGAATATCACAGTATCATGATCTCAAATCATCACCTCATGGCTGCACCATCTGCCCTCCCAAC
The DNA here is from genome assembly GCA_949673435.1 of Macaranga tanarius. Lineage (NCBI taxonomy): Eukaryota > Viridiplantae > Streptophyta > Magnoliopsida > Malpighiales > Euphorbiaceae > Macaranga > Macaranga tanarius. Next base: position 7,707 of record CATIWO010560874.1, on the reverse strand, counting down.
ATGTGCAAGGCAAGTCTCCATTGCTTCCTAGAATTAGTCCCTTTCGAAGGCAATAATAATGGAGCTTAATAAGAATTATGTTATTCATCAATATCATACCAACATCATTTTATTGATGAAAGAGTTTCAACACTTTTGGCCGAAGGTTGACTAAGCAAGTGGCAAAAATTTCCTTCAAGCCATTAAAAAATCGTAGGTTTAATCTCTGACGTAAGGGTTCAACAGTAAAACTTCTTGCACTGCGAAACAGACATTTGATTATTAAGCTACTAATCACTGATGTTGTATTAAGATTTTTTTTTTTTAAAAACAAATGACCATTCGATAATCTAAATTGCGTGAGCAATATAATATAATGTTCATTGTGTTGCCATGTCAATGAACAGGGTTTGGTGATAGAAAAAATGAGAGCATCTGTTTCTGCTGGAGGAGGACAACGTTTCGTTTATATTGGTGATGGAAGACCCGATTGGTGCGCGACCTTAAAGCTTGAAGAAGGAGAATTTGTGATGCCAAGGAAGGATTTTCCACTATGGGAATTCATTAAGAACAATGATAATCCTATAAAAGCAAAAATTCAAGAATGGAATGATGGGGAGGAGCTAGGAACAAGGCTGCTCAATATAATCAGCACCATCTTCAATGAAGATAAGTTCAATGCAAGAATTGGTGTAGTTGTTGCTCCAGTTGACTGTTGCAAGTTTCAAACAGGTTCAATCTCTGCACATGATGCTCACACCAGAAATGTCCTACAAGTTCCTCGCTAGAACAGAAACACTTTAATGCTAGCCAACTTCAAGAATCTTATTGGCCAAAGCACTAAAGAATTAGAATCTTAATAGAGGCATATCTCAATGCAGATAATATCGATTTCTTGTGCATGGTGTGATTCTATGTAATTCAGTTTCAAGTAATTGCAATGATTTTCCTGAGAAAGTGATGCCTCTGACCAATTAACTGATCAGGGAATAATGATGAAAAGTAATATGATAGGACAGATAGCATGGGACTTCTAACAAACCTCTAGAATTTTAATTGGTAAGCAAGATTATTTTATGAATAGGGTCACTATTATTTAATCATCATTTTTTTTATTGGAATTGAAAAGTTTTGGGTTCATTTGTTTATTGGCAGTCCAAAGTCATGGTTCCAAAAAAAATTGTACTTTAATCAACCTTGAGAACCATATGTAATGGCAATGGCAAAGTATCAATTTGACCAATTTAGCTAGCACCTTCTCAAAGTCCATCTCATGATTTCCATGCCTGATTTGTTGATTCCTTGCAAAGCTAAGCATATTCTAAAGCCCCTTTCTCATCCCAAATTTCTAGATGCATCCCAAAGTGCAGAAGTCCCATAAGTACTACAAATCATTTAAACATTTTAGTGCCAGAGAAAGGCTTGCATAAGCCCTATTAAAAATGAGAGAAAGGTGCATTCTACTCTACACAAGTAACACACATAATCAAACCCTAAAAGTCACAGGGAAAAAGAAGAAAAAATGTTTAAACGCTTCTGCTGTTTTTACTTAGATTATGGTTTTTCTACCTTGTGAACAAAGAATATACAATTCAATTGATTGACGTGGAAGCCAACCTGAGAAAGCATAAGTTCAACGCCCACTCTTTATTGCTATTATTATCATTTGCTTATCGATGTAAAAGATTATTACAAGTTAATTGAATTCTCCTCATCCTCAACTAACACTTGTGACTACAAATGAAAAAATGGCAACCTCTGATTTCTTTCTACTATTATCCCTGTACTTTTCCTCTTTCTACTCTATCTACAAACTTCTACCAACAGCGATCTGACCCACATTTACCTTCCATGATCAATCAAAGCAAATACAATAATAAATATTGATCATCAAAAAAGCATCTCTCCGACCATACAAATTCTTTCAGACTTCCACAGATATTCGAGTTTTTATCGGTTTTAACTTCAAGCCCATACTTTCTGGAGATAGGAGCTCAGGAGAAATGCACAGTGGACTCAATGGGCTTCTTGGGCTAACACTTAGCTTAGGTGGTCTGTACATACCGTATCCCATGAGAAAGTACTCCATTGGTATTAACATGGCGTGGGGCTGCTCCTCTGTCACCATGGATCCACATGCCTGAACCTGGAAATCCCCATCATTCTCCATGTAAACATGCCACTTATATAAATTCATGCAAACTTTAAAACTCAGTGTACAAATTTTGTTGCGTACCTCGACTAAGGCACTATATCTTCTGTCTAGTTTTGATGTCATGTGGACAGCCTCACAGTGAAATGGGGAGTTCTCACCAACAAATATAAGGGAACGACAATGTAGTTTTCTCAATCCTTCGCTGATGTCTGGTCTCCTGCAAGAGAGCAAAATGTAAAAATATGAACTCAAAAAGTGAAAGCATGTAGCACAAGCCTGAATTACAGCGACAATAAAGCATTGTCCCCATGTCAAGAAAAAGAAGCCATTTAAGTGTACACCAGTGAGAAGAAAAACTATCTAAATAACAGCCATTACCCATTTAATGCTTCAAGAAACCTCCAGACATTTGAACTCTGCCTTTCGTCTAGTAACTAACAAAAAGAAAAGCCACACCATTAAGTTATGAAATTACTGGTAGACTGCTGATCAGTAGTTGATTTAGAGTTAATAAGCATTTATCAGATATAAGAGGGAGAAAATATAGATAAGACTAACTCTTCTGCAATACTGGACTATCTCTGATTCCGGTATTTGAGCACAACCACGGGTTTCCTGGCATCACCAATTCCAATAATTTAATAATCCAATTCTGTATTCACAAAACCTTCAGATAAACTAGAAGAAACAATACCTTGCTGAAATACCGCTTCAAAAAGAACTCTTTCACCATTCCACACATGCCGTAGTAGTACAGTAAATTAGAGATCACCTGCAAATTATTTATCGTTGCAAGTTACAATAATGTTACCCAAATACCAACTAATCAAAAAAGGTCCAGAAAAATAAAATAAAACCTTATTACACAACCATTCTGTCCATGAGGGTTCTTGGCACAAGGGAGAAATAAGTATCAAACCAATAACACGCTGTCTATATTTCATCTGTTGCAAAGTAACACAAACAACCAAGACCAATGAATCCCAATAGTCAAAAACAATTCAGAATCATTAGCAAACAGATCATGGAACGTAGCATACAGCAAAAAGAGTGAGAATGTAAGCTCCAGCTGTAACTCCCATACACATCACCGTACCAAGTCTGCAAAGGGACAAGGAATGAAAAAAAAAAATTAGTTTATTTTGTTTGTTTCCTATCCAAATACGCACATAAAGAGATGACAATTATGTTGATGATACACAAGAGGGAGGTAGGAAGGAAGAGAGACATTAAGGCGCCTTCAAAATGAATAGTGAATTTTTCTGGACATTTACTTTTTAGATAATGGCTAGTATCATTGGCTAATTGGAATGAAAAATAACAATGGCTAAGCAGAAGATAGATGTTGTAAAGCAAACTTCTAATCAGCCAAAATTTTAAAGAGAAATTTTAAGTTTGCGGAAAACATGATTACCCAAAATAGTTGAGAATCTCAGCAATTTGGTCTGCCAAATCATCAACAGAAAGCATAGGATCATCAGGGCTAATTGTATCAGCTCCTAACTGCAATAGTTCTTGAAGAAAGTGCCATATAAGAAACAAAGAAAAACTGAAGCATTCAACAACAACAAAAATCAGGGCAGTGCAGACATTGTGATAACAAGAAATGCACAACCATATTGCACAGCAAAGAAACCAAGCTACAAACCTCATGCCCAGGAGGACTGATGTGGTATATGCAAAAATTGTGGAGGAGCAAAGAACATGCTTCTGGACAAAAGAATAATTGTTGAAAACAAGACATATCTGTGCACAAGCATACAAAGACAGAAGCTAAGTTAGAACTTGGCTGGTAACATCTCCAAAAAAAAACAATCACCATCCATTCTATCCTCCAAATTAGCAAACAAGAAACCAAAAAAAGTTTCATATATCTGAATTCTTAATCCAAAACTTAAAAATATGCACGTACAACCTGAGTTGACAACAGCCATTGTCATACAAAAATCTCAATTTTTTTCCCACATTGTAAAACCATTTAATCAAATTTCCCATATTCTGTATACTTACAATTGAGAGCTAAATCAGGATAAGTAATAAGAGCAGGCTTGTCCTGGTCTCCATACACAGAAACAGATACACAACCATGGCAAGTCTTGACAATGAACTCCTACATCCAAATTTCAGAAATAATATACACATTTTATTCTCTACTCAATCAACCAAATTCCTAAAAACAAAATCAAATAAAGCATTAAAAAAAACTAAAGCTAATAGCTCTTACCTGCATATCCACAAAAATTAAAAGATATGCAAATCTTTTTGGTTTGCATTTATTTATTTTGAGAAAAAAAAAAATATATATATATATATATATATATGAAAATTTTACAGCTAAATGCCAATCCAAGCTAAGTATATTCCTATTGATTTTATTTTATTTTTTCTTTTTGCATGTCCTCTCAAGTTCCACTCTTATAATCATAAACCTAACTAAAAAAATTAAGCAATAAACAAAATTCCATTTGCATTTGCATTTTCTCAGCAGCCAAACAGCTTTGGGAAAATAATGCAGGTAAAGATAATATTGTAAAAAATGAAAAGCTGTTACCTTCCCGGCAAGAGAGGGAGTCTCCATGTCAATGGACACAGAGTCACTTGAATCCGCCATTTTTTTTTTTTTTTGGGGGATTGTTAATTGGAGGGTGCGTTTGGATTGGCTTCTTCTTCTTCCATGGCTTATATATCAAAATCTCTCGCTTTCTGTGAAAGATTTAAAAAGCGAAACCAAAATAAATAAATAAATAAATATTAAAATAAAACTTAAAAATATTATTATTATTATTATAATAATCGAGTCACCGACGCTATTAGAAGCAGAGGAGAAAGGACTCACGAGCGGCTCGTACTCAATATAAACTCTGGTTTATATTTAACCATAGTTAAATAGAACCGACAGTTTTTGTAATTTTACTATTTTGCCCTCCGTTTTGTAATTTTATTTATTTCTTTTTGGATGTCGACATTCATTCTACCCTTTATTAGACTAAAAAACAAAAATTTATATTTTGTTTTATTTTGTTTTATACTTTAATTTTAGTTGTTTTGATACTATATTGCTAACTTTTGACCAACAAATTTTTTTATTATATTAATAAATAATCAATTATACGAATGGATTTTTGTACTATAAATTAATGTACATATATTTGAAGTTTATTTATAATAATTTGAATAAAAACATACCAAAACTTTTTTGTTGATTATTCAAAAGTTTCACTTTCACTAAGAAATTACAAGTAATTTTTTTGATTTAAAAAATAATCCTTCATATGGTATTACATATAGAATTTCAATTATAGGTAAAAAGACTATAAGTCTAAGAATATTTACAAGTTTAGGTGAAAAACACATTAATATTGGTTAGTTTTGTCCCATCACACTTTATTATTGCATTAAATGACTATTTACCAAAAATTTAATCTTACAATTGCTTGTTTGAATTTTAGACTTTATTATGTTGCATGTGCAGACAAATAATTAATTTCTTCTAACTATTAAAAGGATTTGAGATATTAGCTTTGATAAACAAGCAACATTTTGGAATTTTCTTGTTAGTTTGTTACCAGATGGAGCAAATGTCTTGGATATTAATTTACCATATTATAAAATTTGTCTATATTTCATTTTCATATAGCAACTTAGGCATACAATGCATATCCTTTTTTTTTCTTTTCTAATGAATTATCAGAATTAATCTAAATCATTAAATTTTATTTAGTTACTAATTATAAAGAGCTAACTGAAATTATTCATTTTTGTTTATGGAGAATATCCTCAAACTAATATATTTAATTTTTTTTTATTTCAATTAGTAATTATTTTCATTTGTATATTTTTATGTTAAATGGTGATACTCAAAATTAGAAAATACAAATTAGATTATTAGTGAACAAATATGTTGAAAACAAATATATGGATATTTTTATAGATTTCATTAGATTAAATTTTTTGGTCAGCACAAATAAAACTTAATTCACATCTAAGATATATGATATGTAGACATCTCATAATTTTGACAATAACAATTGTCTTTATATAACTTAATTTTATTTCGAAAAAAAATTAATTATTTTGAGATGCAAAGTCATTCTTTCAGTCCTAGTTGAAACATCATATGGGTTTAGATTCAAGTAGGGTCCATTAATTGCATGAAAAATATATATGAAATTTTTGCAGAAAAAAAATGTCATTTTCTATTTGAGTTGGTATGTGTCATTACCATTCACCAGACAGTAACCCAGAAGTCCCTCTTGATCGATGCAGCTTTCAACTTTCAAAAGCTCAATTGTATAAAGTTTCCTGAAAGTATTTATAAAAAAATTAAAAAAGAATAATAACAAATTAACATGTTTTCTAAAACTAGTACTAAAAAATTGAAATTGCCACCTTAACTCACACCAAGAACAACATCTGCTTAAAGAGTTGCTAATTCCTTTACAGATATAAGGTCACCATTATGTTCAGTTTCAACTTTCAATTACTTGTGATGTGTTCAATATAAAATTAATATTTCAATTACTTTATTTTAACTCTAAATTGTCATGCTCTTTATTATTACTTATCTATTTTTATCATGCCAATTATTTAATATTATGTTACTTTCTGACAAAATTTTCTTTTATCACCTTTCTAAATTATATATACACACATATATTTTTTATGGATTTTTCATGTCTCGAATCTCTATTGTTAATTTTTAAGATCATCAATCACAAATTAGATTTCAAAGTTTAGCTTAGCTTTAGATACATTATTTTTTTAAGGGAGTTCAGACTGAAAAATAAAATAAATTGTGTTTTAACAATAGATGTACAGTTTTTTTTTTTTTTTTTTTTGGAGTAATAACATAAATTCATTAATTTTTTTTCTCAAATGTATAATTTTAAACTAAGTATAAATTATATTGGTCTTTGTAATGGACTGCTTTTATTGTGCAGTCTATCGATATTTAAGTCATTTGATTTTTGTATAAATAAAAAATGTTAATTTTTTATTTTGTATAAATATAGAATAATTGATCATTGAACATGATAAAAATATCTAATGAAATTATTCAATTGCTTTGAAACATTAATGGATCGATTCTAAGTTCTATACATTATTATTAGACTTTATGGTAGGAATTAGTCTGTATTGTAATGAAACCATTGGAGGAATTTGTGTAATTTTAAAGTTAGTCATGGTCATGACTTATAAATAATGATTGTAATTTACTCATATGATTAACAAGATTAGAAAGAAAAAAAATTGATAATGATGTACTGATTTGAATTGTATAAGACACTTTTATCACCCAAATTTGGAATATTTTGACTAGGAATTAGCTATAGGAATATTAGTGTACACTCAATAAGTTCCACATGTCCTTCAAATAATAATTGTCATACCAACAACACATATAATCACTTTATTTTTTTAAATATAAATTCTTAAATATCAAAATTTATTTGTTTCATATATTATTGATTTATGAGGTTTTTCAAGTGAAGATAATACTGAATATTTTATTTAAAATATACTGAATTTTTAAAGTAATTAATAGCTGAACTTGTATTTATCCTTTGATGCTC
>CATIWO010560865.1:0-41275 GCA_949673435.1 Macaranga tanarius | reverse complement strand
GTAATAAGCCTTTCATCACACTAACTCCCATGCCATTTCTTTCAGCAAAAGTGACTGCTGATCTTACCTTGTATTGTATTCCTTCAGCAAAATATATAGTTGTTGGATTCCCAATGGTTTGACTGCCCTTTTGCCTTGGCTCGATCCCTTTTGATTCACTTATTCCTCTGCTTCCTAATAACTCAATAGGGCAGTGTGCTCACATGGATTCTTAGGTACCCTTGTTAAAAAATAAATAAATAAATAATTTTTTTTAAAAAATCTATTTGGGTTTGAAGCCCAAAGCTCATTTCAACTAAATGGGCCTTAAGTCCTATATATATATATTTATGTTTGGACGACAACTTTTTTTTTTTACAAGGGAAGATAGGAAGATAGTTTGGACGATAATTTGTATCCTGGACGGACCCAACTATGGGACAATTTTTAAATTGCTATTGTTTCTAATAAATTCATTCATTGCATATCAAGTTTAGCTTCAAAAAATGATTGAAGAGGCAAGAACAAAAAATGCAGTGCAAGTACAAAATTTTTTTTTAAAAAAAATATTATCCATTTGTCCACCTGATGTATAATAATTATTAAGGTATGATTATTTGTTTTGGACTGGACTTTGAATAGAATAATGAATTATCTATCAATTTCAGTTATGATTCATGGTCATGAACCCTTATCTGACATTGGAATCTGAATGTTGGGTTATAATTGCATCAATTCTTAAACAAGGTGTTTGGGTATAAGATTAGCTTAGACCTTCTTCACTTTTTCAATAACCAGAGCAGCCGAGCAGGTCTCTGGGAATCAGAAAAATCTGCTGGGCCTAGTTTCTATTGAGCTTAGTCTGTTAGTAGTGTCATTTTAAGTAAGTCCAATCTACTGTTCAGTTGTAAAGCCCAAAGTGATGCCCATAAATGAGACAAGACAAATAAAACGTAAATAAGCCATAAGAATTAATGAGCCCATATAATTTTGGGCTTAGTTCTTCTTATGATCAATTTACGTAATGAAATTAAATGTTGTACGGTGATTTTACATAACACGGTCATCATTAAGACACGTAAGCCCAAATGATGTCAGCCCTGACATCTATCATTTGGTGTTTCATTTACCTACTATCATCACACTTGAAGATTCCAAAGCACTTCTCGTTCTTTGCACTCCTTATCTTTCCTACAGATGTAGCTATCTTTTTAGACCAAATAATAGGCACGTTAATGCCAATTTTAGTAAATTTTATTATTAAAAGTAATTTGTACATTTAACAATAACAAATTTTAAAAAGTGCTCGTATCTTTTTATATGCAATCTTCTATTAATGCGCTCAACTTTAAGACATCACAATAGATTAAGAGATCAATTTTTGTCTTTTATTCTAATTAAACAAAAGACTTTCTATTAATGCATGTATAAATGGTACTCTTTCATTTTCATTCTAATTGTCATTTAAAAAAATAGAATTTGTTCCACTCCAAATAACTTATTTAGATTATCAATAAAAAATAAAATTTTCTTTTCAAAACTTCACCCATATTTTGATTTTAGAGTTTGATTGGAGTATTAACTTCTGATTTTTCTAAAAGATGGTAATATAGTCATTTGTACATATAATTATGCCTATTAAATATAATTATTAATCTTTATGACACTCTCTTAAACGATAATTAAAATGAAACAGATGGAGTACATATTAAACGACAAAATTATAATATTTTATGAAATTTGAGTTAAAACTGATATAAACAGAAAAAAATAATTGATTTGTTTTTGTTTTTTAATTTTGTTGCAAATATTGTTGGCGTTCTTCTTGCTACAGAGGGGAAAAGTCAATAAAACACTTATTTTCATTAAGACTTTACTCACACGTACAAAAAGAGGCTTCTACATTAGTCACAAAGAGGAGAGAGCCCTCAAAAGTCAAAATCAGCCATGGCAAGACAACGACAGTGTTGCAAAATTTACAAGTAAATCACTTAACTTTGATATTTATTTCAAATTGGTTCCTTAATTTTGATTTTTATCTTTTCAGTTACTTAATTTTTATTTCTGTTTCAAATTGGTACATTCACTTTATTTTAAGTCCTTCAAATTTTATACATAAATCATTTAATCCTCCAGACATTTAATTTTTCAATTTAATATGAAATTTAAAGAATTTAGAAATTCACTTTCTCTTAAACTCTAATACTACTCATATACTTCGTTAACTACAAATAATATAATTTTTTCTTTTTAATTTTGAAAATTTTTTATTGTTTCTTTTTTGAAACAAAATTTTTTTGAGGATCCAATTTTTTTCTTTTAATGAAATCTATAAATATTATTTTTGTTTCTTCTAAAATTAGATTGAAATTAGATACATACATACATTATTTTATTAACATAATTGTTGATACTTTTTTTTATTACTTATTGTTAATATTTTGGAATTCATTATATGCAATATTTATATTCCAAACTCTACTTTCATTAAAAAAAATTGTAATTATTTATACTTTTTATTTCTCAAATATATTTTCCATAATATTTTAGTATTTTTATAGATACATGTATAATTAGTTACAATTTATTTATTTTATGTATTTACAATTGGTCATAATTGGTCATACATTTTTATTCATGCATTGTGAATGTGTAAAGTTTAAATATTTTATTTTATAGTCACAATTGGTCATACACATTCACAATTTATTCATGTATGTGTGTGTATATATATATATATTTCTAATTTCGACCTAATTTTAAGTTATAAAAATTTATGAAGAAAAAAAAAATTCTAAATTTTATCAAAATAAAAAAATTGAATCATCAAAAATATTTTGTTTCAAAAAAGAAAAAATAAAAAATTTTCAAAATTAAAAAGAAAAAAAAAATATTATTTGTAGTTAACGAAGTATATGAGTGACATTAGAGTTTAAGAGAATGTGAATTTCTAAATTATTTGAATTTTGGATTAAATTAAAAAATTAAATGTCTTGAGTAAAAAATTTGTGTAAAATTTGAAGGACTTAAAATATAGTGAAGGTATCAATTTGAAATAGAAATAAAAATTAAGTAACCCAAAAGATAAAAATTAAAATTAAGGAACCAATTTAAAATAAAAGTCAAAATTAAGTGACCATCGGCCAATTTACCAAAATTTACACGCAAAATCTAAAAGACAAGAAAGACCTCATTTATATTTTTTCCATTCACGTGTCTCGTTCACCACCTCCTGCACAATATTAGGATTATCACTAAGGACAAAAAAGCCATCAAGCCAGCTGTCTTAAAAATGTAAGCACATCGAACGGCTCCGAACACAGGACACACAATTCACTAGGCTGATATCGGTTACACGTTTCCTCGAATATTCCACACCACTGGATCTGAATAAACGCATTTTTTTTCTTTATTATTAATTTTTCTTCTTCTTGTTTTCATATATATTTCGGTTTTTCTAAGCTTCCTTTGGTTCCATTTTTTCTGCAAATTTCAATTGCAAATCGATCTCTTTTATCAACCGCAGGAAAATTAATGGCTATATCTACAACTGGATCAATTCTGTTGTATAATTTCCCTTCATTTCTTGTTTTTGTCCTGTTTAGTTTCATCCAGTCTTTCAAAAAATCAAACATTTCTCAGATTATTAGTCCATCTTGTAGTTTTTTTTGACATCAATTCTTCTAACTCTCCAGAAACAGCTTCTAGCCATGGGAAAACGTAAGTGTTTTTTTTTTTTCCTGAATTTGAATTCAACGGATTCCGTAAATTAGGGTTTTGTGGTTGATTTGTGTTAGTTTGTGTTCAATTTGGGGATTTAATGTTGATAGTTGGATAATTTTAATGAAATTAAGGGATTTTTTTTTTTATTTATGTGGCAGGAAACGCACAGCGTAAAAAAATGGCGTTGTTGGATACAGATGACGATGATAATAGCAGTGTTAGTTCATCTTCAACTACGAAATCGGAGCGTGCATCGGTTCTAAGAACAGAGGAGGTTGAGCTTGATAAAGATAGTTTACTAGATCAATATTTGGATGATTTATATGAGAGGAGGTAACTTTATTACTGTAATTAAGTTGTAATTAGTGCTTTGTAATATATTATGTTGTTACTGTTGGAACCTATTGTTAAAAGGTTGTGTGGAAGCTTAGCTGATAAGTGTTTTTGATTTTGTGGATGATAGGAGCGCTACAAGAGAGAGAGCTTTAGAATCAATTGTTAAGGCTTTTAAAAGCAATTTGCAACATCAATTTGTTGAAAAGAAGTAAGAAGTTTTATTTCATTTTTTGCATGGCCTATTTAAGGTCTGTAATTCAGTTAACTTTCTTTGTTTTAAATTAAAAAAAAAAAAAAAGAACTGCATTTATATGGTCCTTGCGCACTGCCTATAACTTCTTTTTAGTTTTGTCTGAATTTGTCTGAATCTGTATAAAGATGTATGTTGATATTGAGTGGCTGTTGTTTGTTGTTTTCTGTTTCTGCAGATTTGCTACCTTATTACATCAATGTTTAAATTGTATAAAAAAAGGATCTAGCAAAGAGATAGCACTAGCATCTCATGCCATTGGTTAGTTTTAAGTTGTCTTGTTGCTTGTTTTGTTCTTTTTATTGTCTTGAATGACTTAGCAATATGTTGGTGTTTTTGTAGGATTGTTGGCTTTGACGGTTGGTTGTGGGAAAAATGGGCGAGAAATATTGGAAGAATCAATCACTCCAATTTCTCAAGCTCTTAAATCGGGATCTGAACCTACGAAGACAGTTTCGGTATGTATAGTTTGAAAATTTTTTCAAGTTGAGAGTTAATTATCCAATGGGATTAACTGATGTGCTGAATCTGCTTTCTGTATAATTGGTTTTAATGATTATAGCTACTGGAGTGTTTGGCTGTGGTCACTTTTGTTGGTGGAAATGATCCAGCAGAAACAGAACAATCGATGCAAATCATGTGGCAATTGGTTCGCCCCAAACTGGGCTCTAATGTATGTTCTTCTGTCTCCGATTTTTTTAGCATCTGATAATATGTGGCTATCTATTAATCCCAGTGATATAGAACTGCAACTATAATATTAATGGTTCATGTTTTTAGGTTTCACTTTTCACAAAATAATCAGTTCTAGTCCTCACTTTAGGTTGTTGCTGTCAAACCTTTTGCTTCTGTAATAGCAGCAGTAGTGTCTGCTTGGGCATTTCTTTTGACAACCATGGATGGATGCACAATTGATCCCAAAGATTGGCAAGAGTAAGTAAATTCTTTATCCGAGTTTTTTTTCTTTTTGATTTATCTGCGATTTCTTCTGTTATGTTTTAATTTTCTAAGCTTGCATTCTAGGTGGGTATCATTTTGGCTAATATAAATTTGTTAAGACTCAGTTGCCTGCATACTTTAGCCGAACATATTTACCCCCATCCATTCTGGGTAGTTCTTTGCACCTGCGATTTTCTTAAATCGGTGTAGGTCCATTGGTTGTGGGTAAATTTGGCTGCATGTGTGGCGTGAATAATGTTGGACCAGAAAGGCCAAGCATTATCCTTGGCAAGCTTGAAGAAAGGAAATGTACTCATTCGTCTTGGCATTTGATGCAGGTCCATTTCTTATTTATCTGGTCTTCTGGATAAGGATGATCGACCAGTACGCATTGCAGCAGGTGAAGCTCTAGCTTTAATTTTTGAGATGGGAAGCATAGAGAAGTTTGCTGGTGAAGTTAAAGGATCAATTGATGGCTCAGTTCAAGAAGGAAGTAAGTCTCCGGACGGACTGATGCATGTACAAGGATTAAAATCAAAAGTCCTGAATCAAGTGAGAAACCTTTCTGCAGAGGCAGGTGGAAAGGGATCCACCAAGAAAGATCTCAATAGCCAACGAAACTTATTTAAGGATATCTTGGAGTTTCTTGAGGTATTAATGCATTTCTCTTCATTTATGAGATTCATTATTTCTTTGGGCTTTTATGATGACAACACTTGGTATATTGTCAGTATGGTTATTGCCCAGAAATCTCAATGAAGATTGGAGGAGATTCACTGCAGACTTCAACATGGTCTCAATGGATACAGGTTTTGCTTTTTTATTCTCCTATATTTGATTGTGTCAGCAGTTAGAATGAGCAGTATTTAAGGTCCTCTGTCTGAATTGTTTGGCAGTTGAACTTTTTAAAGCACTTTCTTGGTGGTGGGTTTATTAAGCACATGCAGGTTGGTTTTCTTGCCCTTGGCCTATTAGCTTCGCATTCTGTAAGAAAAATCTAATCTGTGGTGCTGCTATGTATGCAGGCCTGTATATGCGTTTCTCTACTTTTTAACATATAATTTTGTTGAAACAGGAAAATGAACTGCTTCATGATGTTTTTGGTTTTATGCCAAAGAAAAAATTGCTTCAAGGTGGTGTTGAACATCAGATGTCTAGTTGTGAAAAGGTGAGTTTCTACCCTTTGTCTGTCTTATGCAGTTCAGTGTGCTGATTTCTTTCCATGTTTTATGAGCTCAGAGTCTCCATGGTTTGAAGGTTTTTTTTTTTTTTTATTGTAATCTTGCATATGCACTAGGAATTTAGAATACTGTAGTCAAGTTTTTTTACTCAGATCATTTAAGTGCTACTGGGTTTATAGCTACAAGGGTTTTTTAATTATTTAACTTGAGATTTAGGAAGTTCTAGTTTTCCATTCGGAAAAGAGTGACTGAAAGGGAAATGAACTTATGTGTTTTATGTCTCATCAATGGTACTTGGATCATTCCTTGGCTGTGTTACCAAAACAAATTCTTGTCTGTGGTTCTTTTTCCTTGTTGGATATTCAAATTACACCTTCATTATTGCAGAGGCTGTTCCGGTCCCCAAATTCAGTCCTTAACAAAGCGAGGACCCAGTTTTTGAACAAGCAGCGGATGCTATCTAAGGTCGTTTCCTTCTCTTTTGTTGTGAGGACAGCAATAAGATTAAATGATTTGATATGCCTAATATTATTTAAGGCTCTTACACAATCAACATCATAAGCTGTTGTTTTTCATTCACCTTGTTAACCTTTTGTTTTTCTGATTTTCCAGGACAGAAATGTTGGGCATTTTGCAGTTAATAGAGGAGACGAGGACTACGCTTGAACCATTCAAGTCTACTTAATGAATATCTGCTGTAATCATCAAAATTTAGGTTATTTCTATGATGTGTTTCACGGGAATGTACCTACTGCGGGGGCTTGGGTTATCCACTAAATTATACATGGTTTCAATATTTTTAATTTTTTAATTTGGAATTCATAAAATCATTTTATTCATAGTGGTCATTGGTTTATAAACAGAATGAGGAAATATTAACGATGTTGCCCTTTGTAACGCTCTGCATTGTTTACCTGGATTAAATTAAGAGTTGAATTTGTTTCCAGATTGAAGCATGATTTCTCCATCGCAGCACTATCTTTTGTGTGAAATTGATGACTCGAGCGATTTTTAGGTGTAGATGGAGAGCAAATAATAAAAATTTTCCAATATAAAGTGCTTTTTGTTGCATTTTAATTTTGTTTAGAGGTGTGGAAGGAGGAAATGAAACTGGGAGTAGTTAATTTCTGGAGATTCGTGGGCCTGATGAAGACCGTGGAGAAATAAAATTGGGCCAGCTGATGTTTAATTGAGGAATTGAAATTGAGCCTGCCGGAGTTAATGGGAAGTCAATGGAGGAAAAGAAATTGGGCCTGCTGAAGTTAATGGAGGGAATGAAATTAGGCCTACTGAATCCAATGGAAGGAATGAAATTGGACCTCTGGATGTGAATTGCCTAAGTTCTTGGGCCTTCTGAAGTCTATGGTAGACATGAAATTGGCCTGCGGAAGTTCAAGGTCCAGGTCTTGGGCCTGCTGGTCCATGTAGAAATGAGATTGGGCCTGCTGAAGTTAATGAAAATAAAATCGGGCCTTCAGATGTTAATGGGTCCAGTTCTTGCACCTACTGAAGTCAATAGAAGACATGAAACTGGGCCTACTGAAGTCAATGGAGGAAATGATATTTGACCTGCAGAAGTTAATGGTCTGAGTTCTTGGGCCCGCTGAAGTCCCATAGAGAAAACAAAATTGGCCTGCTGAATTTGATGTAGGAAATAAAAATAGGCCTGAAGTTAATGGGTCGAGTTCTTGGGCCTGCTGGAGTCAATGGAAATGAAATTGGGCCTACTGAAGTCAATGGATGGAGGAATGATATTGGACCTGCGGATGTTATTGGCCCATGTTCTAGGGCCAGCTAAAGTCAATGTTGGAAATGCAAATTGGGCCTAGTTTTGGGGCTCTTGAAGGTAATGAGGTAATGAAATTGGGCCTACGGATGTCAATGGGGAAATGAAACCGGGCTTGCTGGGAGGAAATTGTGCCTGCGCAAAGTTAATGGGCCGATTTTCATGATGGCTATATAATGGTCGTATAAAAGTGATTGCTTGGATATTGAGGCTGAAACCTACGTATTCATCGTAAGTCTTCGAATTGGATAAAATTTGACTACTGAATCATGTTTGGAACTTAAAATGTTGGCGAAAAATAAAATCGCTATTGAACTACAAAAATACGGTTGCTCAAGACGAATACTTTAAAAGCAACCAAACTATACAGTTGGAAAGATATGTCCAGTTATAAATCTTCTCTATACGTGATAATCTCTCTTTATAGAATATTATCTTTCTGAAAGCATGTAAAATTCCCTACATACACCATTACACCTAAACACCAGATACACCAGCGAAGTGCTTTTGTATTGCTCTATCCTTTCTGTAATGGTTACTTCCTCTTCCTCTCCTTCCCCTGCCCCTGGCACTCCCTCTTCCTTCCGTAACTGATGGGTCAGATTGGTTAACCTGTTCTTGCAATTCTCCTGGCCTTCCTCCAGCACCCTGTCCTCCTCTCTCTTCTTGCGACTCCCTCATCTTTCCTCCTCTTCTGCCTCTACCCCTAAAATTCCTGGCGGTCCCTCTCCCTTCTGCCTCAGGTTCATCAGATTCCTTTTGCTGTTCCTGCTCCTGATATTCGATCCATTTCTTTGTTGCGCCCATGGGAACATTACCACCACGTCCAAGACCATGAATTAGTTCTCCCTGTGCTTGACTGAATAGCACAGCCTCATTGAAATTTGCGGCAGCAACTGAACCTTCCACCTTGTAACTATAGTTCTTTCCATCCTTGACGTAGAATTGTGGCTTTTTCCTTGATCCCCACTTTGAATTGGAAGAGGCTTGGGCAGAGTTTTCAGTTTCAGTGCCTGAAGATTTTCCCAAGTTAGAGCTGATTCTGTCGCTTAATATTTCATTCTCCTCCAATCCCGACTCAGCAACACTCAAACCCAGATCATCAAAGGAGTCATCATATTCATCCTCATACTCATACTGTGATATCAGCGCCACTGCTTTGGCTGCATCCTTCTCATCTCTGGCATCAAGGGTATACCGTTCAGGCATATCATTGGACTTCCTAACAAATCTTCCAACTGTTGAAGCAGAAGAAACAGAGAGACTCTCAACTTGTTGCTCTCTAGGTACCACTGGATTGGAGGAGTTAATTGGTATTATTGGGACTGGTGCAGATTCAACTAACTTCCCTTTTCCTTTATCCTTTCTGCTCACGGCTGAAACAGACTTTGGTATTGGCATGGTCTCAAGCGATGTATCCAAGCATTTGAGATCTTCATGGAGAGTCCCTTCGAGTATCCTCTGAATGACCTCCTCTGGATCCTGATTATAAACTTCAAGACAGGCGGTTAAGAACCCCTTGCCAAAATCGGGAAACAAGTCCTTTATTTGACTTATTTTGGATTCCTTGATGGCTGCATCTTCATCCATCTCAACTTTGTTGCTTGGAAGAGGGGTTGGCAGTGGCATAACTGGTTGCTCCTTAACAATAGTAGTCGGAGAAGAAATCATCCTCCTAGATAAATACTGGAACTGTTCATCATCCATTAATATCCATCCTACAGGAAACAACATAAGTAATAAGCACAAATTGCACCAAGTTCCAAAACTGCAGTCAAGCAGCCTAAAAGAGCAGTAACATAGAAAGGTACTCAACCAAAACCAAGCCTAGCATCTAATTAGGAGAGGCAGAAACTGGATTTTCTTTTTCTAAGTTAACAAAAAGGTTAAGTGCAAAACCAACTGAGCAGTCTGTTGTAAATATATCATTCAAGGGCCACACAATACCGTTATAGCAATCCATTACTGCTCTGCATTTTGACAAATGAAATAACTATTCCAGCTTGCTCCGCAAGGGACATGAATCGACAGGAGAAACTTAACCTGTGCATGCACAAAACACTTGGTCACAAGTTGTTTTGCCATGCTGGTCAAACATTTAGTTATACTTGTAGGGAAGACTTGTGCCGCATAAAATATCACCTCCATTGTCAAAGGAAGCAATCACAAGATTTCCTCCAACTGCAGGACAATTTCATCTTATGCATGAATCATCCCTTTGAAATGTTAAGTCAGTCTAGTACTAAATATAGACCGGTTGATTACAAGTGAAGTGAAACCTCTCAATAATTGGTTTTTTCACCCTTCAAAATATCAATAATTTTTAATTTATCTTTTTCCGTCTAAACTCACGTTAGACAACCAAGTGATGCTCATGCCCATGTCTGCGCACTAAGCTTGAGCGACTTTACAGAAAATAAACTTAATTTAGCAGCGAACTCACCTGCACTTTGTAAGCTTTGCAGTCTGCTCATTACATGGTAACTCTTATCAAGATTTTGAAGAAATGTAAATTTATTATGACTCTCCTGAGTGTATAGCAAAACTCCATCAACATCCTTAAAGATTTGAATCAGTATATCTGCTCTTATGATAGGGTCCTCAACTTTTGCAGGAAACATCTTCGTTACAGCTGGAACATGAAGAAAATTTGAGAACACTTCACTGCTTAAATAGCACAAATCTAACAGTTTCCAACCAAATTTGGTAATTCTCGTGGATAGCATCTTCAAACTAACAGCAATATTTGATATCATTCCATCATCTCCTCCTGCCAAGATGATCCGGAACCCCCGTTGCAGAGATGGAAGCAAAGTGTCATGTAACCTTGCAAGGGTGATCAACAATTCCTCATTCCCATGGCTGCATTAGATCACAGAATCTGGTATAAGATGAAACCAAAATATATGGGAATTCACCAAAGAATGCACATATTTTTTACTAAAAAAAAAAAGGCTTCTCCAGTCATATAGATAATAGATTTAAACTTCCAATGTTAAACAGGTACCTCATTTCTATGGGACATGAAAAGTATATAGCTGCTGGTTTGTCTGCATTAACAAAAGCATCCATGGAAACAATTGCATCATTTATAAAGTCCATCACCTGCGAACACAATAGAATAGATGATATATCACAACTACAAAACTGACTAAGCAACTCAGGTAACATGAACATATTCTGAATTAGTTTTGGATTGGGAATCAACTTATATGTTTCAGCAATTATGCAACTTTAGCATACAAGATGCATTAACTCATTTCATGGCCAATCTTCCAAAACCAAGTTTATTAAACCACTAATGTCAGCCATGAGGACATGTACTGTAACTTGTCTATATATGTTATGAGCGAATGAAAAAAAAATCAGCAACCAGGATAAAATAGAAAATAACAATGTAATGATAAAAAAACAACTCACCTCTAAGAAATCAGAACGGAGTGAACCAGAACCAAGGTCTTCACGGATTCCAGCAGAAAATAAAGCCTATCATTATGTCACATTAATGAACATGAGATAATTATAACCAGATATGTTTAAGATCTTTATTTAGAAAATTATTTGATGAATATAATGTGGTAGTATTCCCACAATAAAAAATGAATATATAATTGTATCAGTTTAACACATGATTTACCAGGAGGAAAATGCATTGAAAACAGTACCTCTAAAGATGAGATGCAACGCTGATACATTGTGTGAATGATACCCATAAAATGAGACATTACAGCAGTTAAATTATCATGGATTCCAGGCTGGCTTTGCAAAGCATTCTCAACCTGAAGAAAAAGAATTAGACAGAGATGATATCAAATTCAATTTAAGGAATAAAATGATATATCAAAATGAGCAGGCACAGAAATATCCTTCGAATGAGTCACTTCAAATACAACTTAAAAAACATTACTTTATAAAAGGAAACATTCATCACATTTTAACTGGTTGGGGACCCGACCCCCCCCCCCCCCCCCCCCAAAACCACCACCACTGCGCGCGTGTGACATTTTCTATCCTCCAAGTAGTAGTGTGATACATGCTAGCAGAGTGAAAATTGGTTCAATTATTGGAATTCAGTTCAATCCACCGACAATGATGTCAGTCAAAAGAAAAGCATCTTTGGGCATGTTTTACATATAACAAGCTAAAAATATGAATCACAAAATGTGTTCTCAAAGTTAACAAAATTATACTAAAGCATGAACTGTTCAAGTTAAATTTATCCCTTAATTCTCTTGACATTGTTTGTAATCTATGCTCAAGAAATACTAAAGTAGGAAACCAAAAGCAAATGAATAGTCCTAATTAAGAAAAAGAAAGGGAAAGCATTTCATGAAAGTAGAAGGGAAGAGAAAATTAGAATGCCAAATCAATATGGTTCACTGAACAAAATGAAACACGTAAAGAATAGCATAGGCAAAGAAGTTTTGAACGCTTAAGCGAATTAAAATAACGGTAAGGCAAAGACTCTTGTATCACACATACCAACATTCGAGTCAATTCTTCATTTTCATGACCATAAATGGCACATATATCCAGTAACTTAGGCAAGTCGAGCAACTTCTTCTCCTGCAAAATAACTACATGCATAATTAGTGAAGAAAATGCTTAACTAAATGCAAAATTAGGCACAAAAAGATTAGCACAAAAATTCCAAGCCACCTACCTGTATGGTCTCTAGAACTAAGAGAATCAGCAGCCCGAGCACCTGGATCCCTATTGGAAGAACTGAAACAACAACAACATCATCGTCAATTCGTCATCATTAAAAAAAATAAAAAGTACCACAATGAAAAATGAATGAAGCAAACATCAGAGCATGAGAAACGGCCTACATGCGATAGAATAGCATGAAAACACGGCGACATAAATGAACCTCTCCAACAATGACTCCGGCAACAATTCCTTTAACTCCACGATGAGGAAAATCATACCAACGATTCCTATATTTTAGGAAGCTATCCAGAAACTCATGCAATGATTTGTCACTAGTCACTGCAAATTACAGATAGGTAAGTGTTTTTTTTTTTTTAAACCTAGATAGATAAGTGTTAAACAAACAAAATTTGATGAAGATATACAAAAAGCAAAGGAGTAGCATGCCTTCTCTCCAGAAATCTCTAGGGTTTAATTTGAGCAACCGAGATAACTCTCTGTTTAAAAGATCAACAACTCTCTGTGACTCCACTGGATCCGATCCTCCTTCGTCGGCACCTAAACCAGCAGCCACTGCCTCATCCTGCGGCAAGTAATTTACGAACTTTCCACCGCCTCTTTCTTTGTCCGAAGTCCACTCGCCGTCATCTCCCATCCGGATTCCACTAGATGAGGCTGCAGCGTCGGATTGGTTTGAGATTGATTGGCGGAGAGAATTTGAGAGCGTGGGACTAGGATTAGGGTTTTGATGTTTAGGAACGAATTTCATCTGGTTTTTTGGGAAATTTCCGTTGTTTGTGCTGGTGCTGGACCATTGTCGTTGTTGTGATGATCTGCTGCTGTTGTTGTTAGGAGAGTAGCGGCGCGACATTTTTTTTTATGTATTCGAATTCTGAAAGGAGATGAGAAGCAGAGTGATAGCAAATGAGCGATGGACTTTGAAGAAGATGCAGGTTTCGCTTCCAAGCTGTGACCTGTGAGACCTTTCTGGCGTCAGATTTCGCTCCCAAGCTCCTAGGTCACTTCTTCCGTGCGATTTTTTTTTTCTTTTTTTTGTTTTTACAAATATTTTATTGAATCATAACTTTTATTTTTTCTTTTTATTTCGAGTCTAACAAATAACGTATCGCACTAAAATTTGCAAAATAATAATACAGTTTTTTTTTTTTTTTTTTTTTCACTAAGATTTCAAGGGTGTATATATATGATTTCTTCCCACTACCAAAACCGTAAATTTAAATTTTTTTACAATTATAATTTATGTGGCGCAGAGTGACGGTCATAATACTGTAGCGTTGCACAACAATTATCATTTTAACTCTCTATATTTTCATATTTCCCTTAAAATGGAGAATTTTTTTGTAATTAAAAAAAATTATCCTATCTCACCATAATACCGTAGTGTTGCACAACAATTATCATTTTAACTCCCTATATTTTCATATTTTTCTTAAAATGGAGGATTTTTTTTTGTAATTTAAAAAAAAATATTACTAGCAAGTATGATTTTTTAACAATGCACATGTAATCTAAAAAAATTCCTAGCCTCCCTCTCTCCTTGGCCTAAAATCACCCATCTGTACATCTTTTTTATTAACTAAATTCTAAAATAAGTGAATTTTCTACATAGATATAAGTTTGTTATTGTTTGTTTTTGTGGTTTCGCCGTCTTATTGCGGCTTGCACCATTAGAGTCATATGTATTCTAGTCATTATAAAATTTTTAAATGTGTAGACTTTGAGCTGATTTATTATTCTATTAACATTGGAGATGTATGAATGAAATTATTGTCAAAAAAAATAAATTAGAATGCACATTTTAATTTATTAGCATAATTTATTAATATTTTCAAATATATTATACTAACATTATCCATTGATATTAATTTAGCAATACTATTAAGTATTAACTGACATTGATGTGGTCAAGAAAAAAAATGCTTTGTCAGATAAAAAAAGACCTTAACAATATGTCAGCAACCGCGGTAAACACAGAGACTGGCTTCCTGGCTATCAACAGCCAACAACAAACAAAATTGAACCTGCCTACGGACACCAACCATCGGCTGCAGCAGATTTTGCACCACAAAATCACATATTTTGAACGAAGTACTACGTTAATTTACAATGCCTAGTGATGAGTTGTGCAAGTCGGTGTTGTTGATCACTCCACGTACCAACACACTCGACCATCTAATCTTTTCTAGCGACAAGGATAGAGTTGATGCCCTAGTTTCTTCAGATCACTGTAACGGTTATGGCAGTTATGCCATAGTCGATATGCCGCCCAGAGATTATAACTCTACCTTAAGACTTCAGCAATCAAAAGATATGGCAGTATTTAGACTCTCCTAAGGTTCTTTCCATCATAAATTATGATCAAACCCAATCAAAGTTAGTTTCTTTGGGTAGAACCAAGGCAATCAGGTAGTTGGATGCATCAGGTGCGATAGAAAGCATTGAACATATTTCATGCGAGTATGGAAGTATGAAGAGAAGCCTTGCCCATACGGATTTCGCAGCTGGGATTTTAATTACTCCTGCACATTCCCTTTGCTTCAAGTACGAATTGAAATCCTGAAACTGCAGAACTGAAAATTTAGAGTAATTGTAGTAGAAAACAGATGTGCCAATTAATGCATTCACAGGTTTCTTATTCAGGAAGAAGATTGAATGTGGCATGAGAACAAACAGAGAACAGCCAACCATCTAGATTAGGACATATTCCAATTTTGCTTATGACAATCACATTAACACAGGCTAAGAGTTTCCCCAAATATTGATGTTTAATTATTATCTTGAAGTTAGTTTCTAACAAGTTATCAAAAAATGTTTATTTAGTAGCGCAATAATGCTTTTATGGCTAATTATGTAAAGAATGATTATTGCTTAAGCAAATAGTTAACTTTAGCAAAGGAGAAGACCACCGGATCAAAATGATTGCTTAATTTGGAGAAGAGAGAAGGAAAATCAAATGAAACAACTTACGCCTTTTTGGTCACTCGGAGAAGATGGGATCAACAGGCACACTTCCCTCTGCATCAGAAAGTGAAATCCATAAATATCCAATTCTGGAAAGGAGGGACATATAAACAAAGAAAGGGTAGTACATAGCATAAAAAACATATCTGGAAAACAGTTTTTACCCTCTAATTCTAACTTTACCCATTGTGGCCCTACCTCAATATCTCCTGACCTTTAGGTCACATGGGATAGCCTAGGAAGGACTGAAGCGGTAACTAATAGTGTTCAGATCACTTGTGATGTAAAACACCAGTTTGTCACACAAGTTATAAGTTGTGTAAATAAGTGTTGTTGATCACTCCACGTACCAACTTTTATTATCTGAAATCAGATAATCAAAGTTGATTGTTGAAGGAAACTTCAGTTTGTCAGTTTTTCCAGAACATAATGAGATTCTTTATCCATAGAAAAACCATGTTTTAAAAGTAGGAAAGGAACAAGATTCAAAGAACCCAGCTTTGGAGAAGCCTATTAACACATTAATAATTTATGCATTTCATTCTGAATTATAAATGCTCAGCAATTCCAATACCAGTGAGCAATGCAGTGTAATGAAGTGCTGAACTTATTCCAAAAGCCTCATGCAATGTCAGAGAAAGAAGAAAATAATAATGTAAGGAGCCGGGAAACACTGACATGATCACAAAGTATGAGAGTGATGGAACTGAGCACAGAAATATATTCATGGACTCACTTTATGTGGCGGAGTACTTGTAAATGTTGATTTCACATGCCGAAAATCCGTACGTTTTGTCATATCTAGTTTAGATGGCCATCTGCACCAGTAATAAGTCAGGACTACAAAATTTTTTTCCTCATTTCAACAAAAATATAATCAGATAGGAACGAAAACAAAGGGGAAAACAGCTCTTACTCAACAGGCTCAGAAATTGGATTTGAATATTTGCAAATATCAGAATCAACTCTGGATGCATAAATTGTGCAGTAAAGGGCCCCACTTTTACATAATGTGCCCAGCCAATGATATTGCTTTAACTTTCCAGCACATTCCACATCAGTTGATTCTGCAACAGGTGGAGGTGGAGGAGGTGAAGTGGGTGGAGGGGGAGCAGGTGGTGGGGATGGTGGTAGTGGAGGGGGTACATCAGGTTGAGGTGGTAGAGATGCAAAAGGTGGTGGTATAACAGGTGGAGGAGGAAGAGGAGGTGGAGGGGGTATTTCAGGGTGAGGTGGCATAGATGATAAGGGTGGTGGAACAACAGGTAATGAGAACATTTGGTCAAATTGCTGCATTGGAGGTCGTGGAATCTGAGATAGCGGAGTTATGGAAGCAGGTATAAAAGGAGGTGCAACACTGCTACTCTGAAAGCTATTAGGCATTACTGCAGGTGAGATTGGATTCAAAGGAACATGATGATTTAAACCACGTGGATCCCATGCACTGTTTGGAGGAAGGTAAACAGGACGGGCAAATTGAGATGGCTGGAACTGCGGTGGTGGGGGAATAGGCCTTGCTTGAGCTCCTCCAGGTAAACTTGGAATGCTACCAGGAACAGGATGAAGCTCAGTTTCATTTTTCTTGTGCATCCACATTTGTTCAGGAGTGGCAGAAGCAGCACGACCACCTACATATATCCAAAATTTTCAGCACATAAGGAAAAAGATGTCAACAGTAGTTATCACGAGTGGATATATTACCTCCTTGAGAAGGGTCCATCCCCACAAATGAATGTACACCTTGTACTGCAGTCCCATGATTCTCTGATTTTATTCTAGGTGACACAAGCTCCATAGCGCTTTCATCTGGCTTTACTGAGAATGGTGCAGAATAGTTATTCCCAGGCTGACTGAACAAACAAAAGGAACAATCTGTTGTCAGGTAAAAGACAGCAGGGGCACAAAGATAATACCTTTTCATACAAAAATAAACTCCAAAGAGCTGTTAGAAAAACGAACCAACAAGAAAACTTGATGTGCATTTAACACTGCATTTCATAGATACAATAAAATTAATCGTGTAAACAGGCATGTCTGACATAACCAAGAAATTGCATTTATAAGCAAGATGCACAAGGAGGGAGAGAATTGTTGAGTGATCTGAAACAAGAAAGAAAGCTAGTTATTTACTTAGTTCTCAAACTTTCTCTTGTCCAGGACTGGCACAGACACAGAAGAAAAACACTAATCATCTCAAGTTTCTTTACAATAAACAGCCAAATACTACCAAATAAGCATTTAAAAACAAATAGAAGAAACCCATTGAGTATCTAAAAATTCCTTTTACATCTTATATTCACACATGCATCCAATGTATCAAATATCATAATGCACCAAACATAAATTTCCAGCAGAATTGACTCTAATTAGGGGGAAAAAAAAAGCTAGTTCCAGATCAAGAACTTCCAGTTATTAGTTCCTAGTTATACAGAGTAATAGTTTGTATATATGAACATGAATGAGACCACTTCACAAAATTAACTCACCCACATTGTTTTAATAAAAAATTGTTACAAAATTAATTCTCAAGCTAACTAAAGCAGTAGGCAAGTACGACAAAGAATTGGAAATGTCAATTCTATTCTGTAAAAACAACTTGGAAACTTTAAAAGTAAAGTAACGAAATAGAGAATTCAAACCTGAATTCAATCTGAAAGAATGTTCCAGGACAACTGCGAAGATTTTTCAGAACAGTAGTTGCAGCATCAACATTGCTACAATCAAGAAACCAACCACTGCCCATCTGCATGTTTGCTCGCATCAACCTAACTACTGACCCTACATTGGCCACAGCAAGATTGCAAACAGTCATTAGCTCATCATCAGTGATGACAGGGGAGCTTGCATTTGGAATACAAATCCACAGCGTGCTTGATGGCACTCGATCTATATCCCTCACTGGAGCAGTACTGCTGCTTCCAGATGTATAGTTGTCAAAATAATTTGGGTTTTGGCTAAAGTTGTACTTAGAACGTAATGATGCAAGCAAGGAAGATAAGTGAGACATCCTCGTCCGACAGCTGTCAGAAGGGCTATCAAGCACAGTTTGAGTATGAGGTGATTCAATCTTGCACATGCTTACAGAAGTATTTGTTCTAATGTCAGCATGGATTGGAGCTGGCATTGATCTTCCACCATCCAAGTGAGGCAATGAAACATTAGCTGATCCAGCATTAAAAGGTGGCATATAATTGCTTTTTTCTCTCCGATGCTGCCTGAGATGTGCCATGACAGCAGTAGCTTCTTCAGGAGTCTCAAACTCCATCAGTAATGCTCCTTCATTGAAAAGATCAGTGACCATGTAAGGACCCTTGTAAAGCACCTTCCTTGATTCATGCAGAATCTCGTCCCTTGCCCATTGGCTTGTGATGTTTCCAACATAAACATGACAACTAGAACCAACTGCAACACCATTCATAGAACCCCTGGCTCCCAGTCCTGCATCCATGAACTTTATTTGCCAAGGGAAATGGCAACGCATGTATTCCCGAGCCCTTATGGCATCAATTATGCTCCTGTACTCCACTAGGGCAAATCCTTTGACTGCAAACAAGTAAAACTGTTCTACAGGGCCAAACCTCTCAAGTTGAAATCTCAAATGATCTTCAGATGCATCGGGGCCTATAGAACCCAACCAAAGTTGACTAGAGGCAGAGAAAATATCCAATGCAGCAGCGTCTCCATCACAGAACCAAACAGGACTCGTTGAACTGTATGCAGCCCCAAAATGATGTTGAGGAGAAGCAAAAGAATTATTTGCAGTTCCACTAACGGATCTCAAGGCAGGTGAACTGAAATCCATGTTTGAAACTGGACTTTTGTCCAGATGAGTACTCTGGTTTCTACCATCAAATGAATTGCTCCTGGAGTCTAATGCTGTTCTTCTGACAGGTGAAGACATATGTTGGTTCAATAAATCTCTGGGCAGGGAAGACCTACGATGTGAAGAATCTGCAGGGTCACTAATCTCTAAATCCATGGACCTTGGTACTCCATTATCACGGCCAATACCTGCATTCAAGAAAAATTCAGTCTCAAGAACGAGTATTGAGCTGCAGGCTTTTAGATATTGACGTTAAAATTTCAAGCAACACTATTGTTGCAGGATTTATCAGCAGTTTCTAACTCACCATCTTTACCAGGTATCTCAGCGGATGTTCGGTTGATAAATTTTGATGCATCAGAATTATCTTCATCACTGTCTACTTGGCTGTCTTCTAGTTTACCAAGTTCTGTATATGACTCAAAGATCCTTTCTAGAGCAGATCTTATTTCTGATACAACTATAAAAGATGGTATGGTACATTGCTTCTTATATTTAGCAAACATCCAATTTCTCAGTGATGCACTGTTACCAAGGACCTGGATAAAAAAAAAAAAACACCCAAGAAATTATGACAAGGAGCAACAAAATGGGACTTATAAATTCATGAGCCCATATAACACAAAACCAATTGGCTTGTGTTAAGACCCAATCTACACCACTTATAAGTCACTCTAATTTTTATACTTTTTCAATGTGAGATATATTTTCCAACACTCCCCCTCAAGTGTAACTGGTCCTGGACCAGTTACACTTGCCAAACACAAACGGCGGGCTGACCCAATGACTCACAAGGTCATAAATGGGGTTGAGCCCATGTAACACAAATCCAATTGGCTTGTGTTAAGACTCAATCTACACCACTTATAAGCCACTCTAATTTTTATACTTTTTCAATGTAGGATATATTTTCCAACATTGATAAACATAAGAAGATCTACATGTACTCAGGAAGATTATATCAAGAATAGAATAGATTTACATAGACCAGGGACTTGGCATCCCCTTGCCACAATTAAATTATGTAACAAGAAAATACTCAGCTCAGCAAATCCTTAATCTCAGACTACACTAAGGAAACCAAATGAATATCCCTTCTATATTCAAGGTCATATTCTCAAGTATCACCTGACTAACAAACACAAAATCTAATTGGCAAGTGGTTTTGAAAACATTAATTGGGTAATAAATAATTTGTTCAAGATATGCATTACCAGATGCAACAAACAGTTCCCTGGAACAGAATATGAATCTGCTGAAACACGGTTGCCATGTGATGGTAATTCCTTGCCATTATCTGACACATGTGACACGACATCATCATCAATCCTACTCGTCACCTGACTAAGGAAACACTGTGCCTCATTAATGCCCTCAGGTGTAGCATGTTTGAAGAGCTCAAAACATGCTGCAAGCAAATTTTTCGGACAAGAAAAGAAGATCCATAGCAGACTTAGTACACGAAACTTTGAGAGTTTAACTATTGAAGATCTGTCTTCCTCAGAAAATTTTTGCTTTAGCTGAGAGAAGGTCTCAGCAGAACCCTGCATCTTCAGTATGTCCTTATCAACAATCTGAAAGATATTCTTTCCCTCCAAGGAGGACATGAAAAAGGAGAGCACACTCTGAAAAACCGCAGAGCATAGACCTCGGATAACAGATGATTTTGGAGCCTCTAATGAAGCAGCATTACAGATATCAGCTAAACCAAAAATACAGGCTTTAGCAGTCTCAATTGCAACACCATCAGTATCCTCTCCTCTACTTATCACTGCCATACTGCAGTTATATATATTAATAACACCTTTAGTAGCAGCTTCAAGTGCAGTCGGACAGTATGATGCATATCGAGGAATAAGATCAGCGGCTACACGCTGCACGCTACCACAACCTGCAGCACTAGCAGAATATGCATAATCATATACTCTATCTTCATGTGTATAGATTTCACCACCTCTTTTCACATTCATGCTCTATAAAATTCACATAAATTCAGGAATATTTCTATATCAATTCCAATATTTTGCAACCTAATAGTCAATCCGGCTTAATTTAAATAATTTCCTTAGCATTCTCAGCATTCAGCAATTAAAAAGGCGTTAACATACTTCAAACTAGTTTCACAGAAACATAATGCAATATAATATCACAACACATTTATTTCAAAATTTATCAAAATTTTAAACTGGAAAACAGGTAAATAAAAGCAAAATAAAACAAAATGTCCTACCTCTTGAAGCAGAAACAAGAGATAGATAGGCTTGTTCGAGGTCAGGCATGTGACGCGCCTCTTTTTGAGAAACGTAAAATTTAAGGCGCTTGTAAGTGTCGTATATGCTTCTAATTTCATCTCTATTTCTCCTTCTCGCGAGAATTACCTCCTGTGACAGCGGTGGCGGTGTTGACGGTGGAGCTACGGTGGTGGTCTGTGGCTCGGCTGGGGTTTCTAGTGGTGGTGATGGCGGTTTTTCTTTTTCCCGTGATGGCGGTGTTTCTGGTCGAGCCTCGTAAAGCTTTCGCTTCTTGAGAGGCTGCTCTGACGAGGCCATGGCTCGAAACGACGCAGAGATAGAGAGATATTCCCTCTAATTCACTCCAGGAAGACTGCCGCAGCAGTAGCAGGCATGGGTGGTTCGACTGCGGAGCTCTGATAAGTGAAATTACTCAAGTAGCCTTACTGGGCAATATTTTGTGTTTTTAAGCAAATTACAAATGGAACACCCGAACCTTTTCAAACATAATGTCCTTTGGCCTGCGGTATCTTAACTTGGTTTTGAAGTGTGCCTGTTTGGATTATATGGTTTAACACGCTTTTATAAAATTGTCATAATTTTATAAAAGAGCGTGTCATATTCCTAACTTAGTGTGCGCGTATATTTACGTATTTTGTTAATTTCAAACAAAAAATTAATTATTTTAAAGTTTTTATTATGCAAATTAAATTTTTTTAGTTGAGGGACCTAATTGTAAGAAAAATGGGATTATATTGTCACAATATGAAATTAGGGATTTATATGTAATATTTCCATTTTATTAAGGGGTTAAGAGGATATTATGGTGATAAATTCTCATAATTATCTAGATTTTAAATTCCTTAATTATAACCATGCATTAATTAAGGGGACACTATGGGTGCAAATAGAAGCTTGTAATTGGTGCTAGTGTGTGTAGGGATGAAGGGAAATTGGAGAAGGATGAGAGGAGAGTGATTTTTAATGAGTTTTGAGAGATTTTGATCTTGCTCTATTCATCTAACAAGAGTTTTGGGAAGCCCTAGGAGGTCTATAAGCAATTGAAGTTATGCATGTATTTTTGTTAATTGGAGTTAAGTTTTGGTTTGGTGCAATTAGTGCTCTGTTTTTCCCTTTCATCAGTCTTAGGGTTTTTGCCATAACTGGCGTTGTAGGGCTCAAAATTCAGCAAGATTGGATGCTATGGAAACTTTAGAGAGTCTTCTACAACTTTTATGTTTTGAGTTTGAACTGAATCTGTAGTTAGGAGATGTCTAATAGAGCTTGACATTTTATTGCTCACTCTGGTGGCTCTGTGTTGCCCGATTTTATTCAAAAATTCATAGATAATTCTATATATGTCCAAATTGAGTAATTCAAATTGGAATTGATAGTAGACTCATAAATCTTACATCAGTAGAAAAATCATGGTCATTGGACTTACATGTGCATTATTTGGATATATCGAACTTTGAGCATTAAGTTGTAGTTAGTTGAGTTTGGGTGCAATTGCTATGTTTGTTATGTGAGATTGACATGTGGTTATGTGTAGGAGTTGACAAAGATAGAGGAGACACCACTTATTATGAGAAGCTCTTCTTCACTATAGAGTTGGAAGCCTTTTGGTAAGTAATTATTAATATGATATATGTATATTAGTTCTCTTGTATATTTGAATGGTATTGCTATGTTGGATTGTATAAGTCACTTGAAGTGACAAGAAGTGAGATGTATTGTGAATTATGAATTGTGATTGAATGTGTTAATTGAATATGGTGTGAAATGAAGTATAGGTGTTGAAATGTGAATGGTGTATACATATGTGTATATTGAATGAAAATGTGAGGAATGTGAGATATACG
The DNA here is from genome assembly GCA_949673435.1 of Macaranga tanarius. Classification (NCBI taxonomy): domain Eukaryota; kingdom Viridiplantae; phylum Streptophyta; class Magnoliopsida; order Malpighiales; family Euphorbiaceae; genus Macaranga; species Macaranga tanarius. Next base: position 17,530 of record CATIWO010560865.1, on the reverse strand, counting down.
TGTGATAGTGGGGCTAAGCCGGGCGGATAACCTCCACTGATTATGAGATTTGAGACTAAGCCGGGCGGATAGTCTCAGAAGTGGCCACATGTGAAAATATTAATTATGAGATATGGGAAAGCTGAGACGGACGGATAACTACCCAAAAATAAATGCGTGAATGTGAGATCTGGAACTGAGTAGGGCGAATAGTCTCGGTATGTGGCCACTTGTAAAAAATGCGAATATGAGGAATAAGCCAAAAGTTGGCTACATGTGAGATAATCGTGTGACAATGGTTCCGGCCAGATACCGAATGGTGGAATTGATATATGTTTCTTGGAGTTCATGCTTGAGTATGAATGCTTGAATATTGGCTTTTATGTGAATATGATGTGTATGTATAGTTGTGAAAGTATAAGCCAAATTTTGTATATTTTGCATATATTTTTAGTATACTTTTTGTATATGATTGATATATGTTGAATGGAAGTGAATGTGTGGGATTGATGCAATGAATGATGTAAATGGATATGTTATACTTTGGTTGGGAGATCATGATTGGTAGTATTTCGGTAGAAAATGGTTCACTAGTAGAAATTAGCTACTAGCAATCGTCAGTCCTTTCTCGCAGAATTGAATCACTAGCACCACTGGCGATCGCCAGTTATTTGAAGCAGGCGGGCCACTGGCGAGCTCCAGGCTCTGGTCGCAGCCTGGCGATGGTTCTTCCTTCTTTTGGACCCCTTTTGACCTTAACTTCTTGTAATGGCTAAGACTTTCAAGTCTTCTTCCATGATATATTTTTTTAAGTGATGTTTGCGCTTGAATTTACACACTTGGTATGTAAATTAGTTTTATGTTTACCTTAATTCGTTCTTGAGAAGTGTATATATATCATTGTATTAGTAATTGCTTATTGAGTCGCAAGCTCACCCATTTGCATTCATATTTTTTCAGGACATAGCTAGATAAAGCTTGAGGTGTGCATTTATTAGTGAGCTCAGGTGGGTCAGAGGTGAGTTTGGTGCAAACATTCTCATCCTCATTATCATATGACATTTTGTCATTGTGTAATTACATATTGTACAGTGTACACCATGTAGTCATGTGTATGTATATGTTGAGTAGTAAGCAATGTATGTACAAGAGAACATGTCTATATGTATATAATATATTTGTGAAAAAATTTCTTATGCCACGTGTATGATTTTGATTGTGGCTACGTGTATGTTGTATTTAAGGGTGCTACATCTACTGATGATTAAAAAAATAATTAAAGAGATGGGTCATTTTTTTCTGCTCAACTAGGCTCTAATACTAGTCTTGTTTGGAGGAGCATTTGGAGTGCTAAATCTATCCTTGTTGAGGGATGTCGTTGGCGTATTGGTGATGGAACTAGTATAAGTGTTTGGTTTGATCTTTGGCTTCCTAATGATTCTGGTTTTAAGCCTGTTACAAGAGTTAAAGAAGGTCTGGAGAATTTGTTGGTTTGCGATTTATGGATTCCTCACACTCGGGAGTGGGATATTGAACTTTTGCAAAAGGTTTTTTTGCCTGAAGATGTTAATTCAATTCTTAATTTACCAGGAGGTTTAGCTGATTTGGAAGATATATTGGTTTGGTATTTTGATCGCAGAGGTATGTATTTGGTAAGTGAGTAACTTGGTTTGGGCAGGTCAGATAATATGGTTGGTTGGTCTTAATTCAGGCGATTTAACATCTCTCCTAAGATTAAGTTATTTCTTTGGAAAGCCTGCTGCAATTTTCTCCTTACTCGTGAACGACTTTATCTTAAAGGTCCTTCTGTTGATAATGTTTGCGTCGTGTGTGGTAAGGTGGGTGAACATAGCCTTCATCTTTTTATGGATTGTCCTTTTGCTATGCGTTGTTGGGAAGTGGCTGCTATCTCTTTGGTTAGAGTTCACGAAGCAAATTTTGGTTTATGGCTCCATTCTATGTTTCAAAACTATGATGTTGTCGTTTGTGAACGTGTATGTATGGTTCTATGGGCCATTTCGTCTCACCGTAACAAGGCTCTATGGCAGCATGAATTCCAATTGCCTGATAGTTGTGTTGCTTCTGTCTTTTCTTTTTTGGACTCCTTTCATAAAGCAAATGAGTGTCACAACCTTTCAGCAGCTGTGCGAGGTCTTGGTGATGTTCGGTGGTGTCGACTTGGTGTTGGTACAATGAAATTGAATATTGATACAGCGATTGATAATATTAGTCATTCTGTTGGCTTTAGTTTTGTTCTTCGTGATTATTTTGGTACTGTTTTATGATGTATGAGCAAGCATGTGGCAGGCCATTTTTCATGTCGTATTGCAGAAGCTATGTGTCTTAAGGAAGCCTTAAGTTGGGTTAAGGTGCAAGATTTAAGTCGTGGTGATAGAGCTTGATGCTAAGCAAGTAGTGGATGCTTTTCATTCTTATGCTTCAGACCTTTCAGAGTTTGGTTTAATTCGTGTTTGTCAATCTATATCTCAGCTTTATTCTTATGTGAATGTGAGCTCTGTTCATAGGCAAGCCAATAGGGCAGCTGATGCTCTTGCAAAGGTTGCCCGATTTCATGCTAGCCCTTGTATTTGGCAAGAGATTTGTGTTTAAGATTTCTCTTGCTTAATGATGTTCTTGATCATTAATAAAGTTTCGTTTTTATATTCAAAAAAAAATAATAATAAATAAAATAAAGAGAGAGCGAAAATTCTATGATATGCCTATTAATAAAATGGAAAAACATATTTACTAGACTCCAAATTAATTATTAATTGCATGTAGAATTTAACAAAATAAAAGTTTTGATGCTTTAAGTATTTTATATTTTATCAATAAAATATATATATGTATTGTCAATTTTATTATTAAATATGATATACTAAATTTTTTGATAGAATATATTTTTTTTACAACAAACTTGCTCAACATTAAAAATTTTAATAGATGTTAGTTTTGTATTATAAATTTTATTATTAAATCTAATATACTAAATTTTTCGATAGAATATTTTTTTTTTACAACAAACTTGCTAAAAATTAAGAAATTTTATTAGATGTTAGTTTTGTGAAATCTCTCGTTTAAATGAAACATGAAGATTGTACGAGTATTTTTACTTCAAAATATACCTTCCTTAGAGGACCTCAATCCAAACGCAGCATGAAATAGATCAATTCCTGAATATTCCATAATTTTCTCTTTTAGCATTTTTGTCTATGAGCCAAAAAGAATGCAATTCATGCACCCATTTAACCTTGCAAGCCAACCATATTAGATCTAATTTTTTTCCCCTTATTGTATTAAAATACGAAATGGCTATTCAATAAAGGATAGTTCTCCTTCTCAATAATCCTGCAGCTCCATCCACAGCCCTTGGAATTTTAATTAGATCAATTTTTAGATGATATACATGCAAGATGTTGCTGGATTTTAATATCTTATGGCGGCAGATCTTTTGCCACATTACCGTCATTATTTTTTCCAAAATCTGTTTTCAGTTCACACTAGCGAATGCTTGTTCATTAAATTTTGCAACTTTGAGAGGATTGTAGAAAATTCTGCTTGCACAATATGTATACATCAAATGAGTCATGATAAATGTAAGCAAAAAGAGTATATATATATATATATATGATCTTACTATTTGTGATGGAACATAGAAATTATTTAGTTAACATATATAAAGAAGCTTTCTCCATTAGTATTGATCATGAATTAACATTAGCTAATTAATTTAAAGCTATGGCTATAGCTTCCTCCAAGTTCATAAAAGCATAGAGATCTTCTGGTTGAGGCCAATGTCCATTCCATTGTAAGCAATAGGGGCATACATCCACAGATCATCAGAGCTCAAAAGCTGCAAAGATGAAGTACACATATTATTAAGAAGAATGTTTAGCAACTGCAAATAGAAAAAAAAATGATAATTTTCCATCAGTTACCTTGATCTGAAGCTGCAAAAACTTAACATACTGCACTGCCTCCTCTAGCATTGTACTAATGTCAACCTTTGTTCCATTAGGAACTAGGTTCTGTAAGATTCTCAATCGCTCATTTATCCTCTCCCTTCTTTTCTGCAAAATTTGATGGAACATATATAATGTATGTTAGAGAAAAGTTCTGATTTAAGCCTGGAATCGGTCAAAATGATACATTATTGATTAAGAAATTGCTTGCTGTTTGTGGTAGCATCAGTTTCTTACCCGTGCATAAAGGCTTTGGGGATCGGTGGCAGATCCTCGACCAGCTCTTGCCTTGCCATTGGAATTGAGAGCTTCAGATACTTTAGAATCTTCATTAGAATCCTGAGAAGCATTATCCTCTTCTGAATTGCAACTGCTAGAGCTTTGTCTTTCTAGTCCAGCATTCTTATCTTCCTCCTCATTGTTATTTGGACTGAACTTCTGGTTTTTCTTTGACCTCACATTCTTCCTACTCTTTTGCGCCTGCATTGGAAAATTATCAATAAGTAAATTGTTGCGAGATGATGATAAATTAATTATAAGAAAGACATGGTCTTATACTAGATCGATGAATTGGTCATTGATGCACTTACATCTCTTGTAACCCGAGATTTTTTCTTGGTGCTGTTGTCAGATGGATTGATTTCTGATTCTGGAACATCAAACTTCCTTTTCATCTGCAATTCCTTGTCAGGAACTGCATTAGCTCCTGTCGGAGCAGTGGTTTCATCGATGCAGGTAGTCTCTGTCATTGAAATTTCAGGAAACATTGAGACAAATGAACCTGAATTCTTTTCATTCATGATAGAAAAATCCATGGACATAGAAATGTCATTTGTTGCCGGAATATGGTTAGAATCACTAAAGTAGTAGTTTTCATGGCTGCTACTGTTACTGCTGCTACTATTTTCCTGAGAAATAAGGTGAAAATTGGGGTAGTTGAGAGCATTCCAAGAATAAAACACACTCTCATTATTCTCAACCATGTTAATATTGGCTTCAGGATTTGGGGCAAAAGTTGACAGGTTAGTAAGCTGCAATCCTCCAACATTGTTCTCGACAGGAAATGAACACTGGCCAAGAAATTCTGACGTGAAATCAAGCTGATCTTCTGTGGGGAACATTCTGCTAAAGTCCCACTCTCCATCAGGGAAAGCTCCAATAGCCTGCTCCATATTCATTCTCTGAACACTTGAGAAGCCTGAGCTTGTGATGAAGGAAAGGCTAGCAAGTGATACTATTTTCTGACGCTTGATTGATTTCACTTGAGGCAAATAAAGACAGGAAACATATTTATACCCAGTCCTGACAAAGAATGTAAGTAAGTATTGACTTAATTTTTAAATTATGAAATGCTTATACCTAATCATTCTTCTGAACTCTGATGTGGGTCCTAGTTCTCTGTAACCGAACTCTCAGGAGTCTAATGTAGGGCCAATTCCTAGCAAAGTACAACTAAGAAGATGGATTAAAAAAACTAAGAAGTTTCAATATAGTTGAAGAATCATTTATCCAACATAAACTGCAATTAAAATGGCAAAGAGGGTCCAAGGGGCAATGATTGAGAGATGACTAATTGCGATTAATGAGACTCTAACAAAGTAATAGATGAGTGTATAATTAAGCAGAGCATGAGCTATGTGTACTAATTAGAAAATGTCAGAACGTGGGAAGAGTCTTCTTGAATATAATAATCGGAGGAGGAGTTCTGTTAGAGATATAAAATTATAAACGAAGGACGGCATGAACGTGGGGATGAGTATGCATTGTTAAGAGAAAACACGCAAAAAGACTACACACCAGACAGGTTAGCCATTGAACTCGTTCTCTGTCTCCTCAATTGCGGCTTACACCTAATCTTTGTTCCTCAGTTCTTAAGTTCCTTTGCTCACTTCTCTGCAATCATTCAGAACATTGCAAATGCTTTATTTGTTTTTTTCATCTCTGTAGCTCCACTTTTCAAAACGTAGGCAAAGCTCAATCTGTTACCTGCTATATTTTCTTGGTTCTTGAAACTTGAAAGGAGTATCTCTAGTTCAAGCTCATATATTTTATAAAAGTTTGGCCAATGAATTGCATAATAGAAAAGGATGGCATGAATTGAATGCTACACCTTACAATGTCGTTAAAGAGAAGTTACACTAAACTGCTCCCTCGCTGGCAGTCTTACAGGAATTTTGCATCAACTCAAGTGTCCATAATTTTCAATGGTCATTCATCAGCTTGTTACTCTTCAATCAAAGACACTAACTAGTGCTTAGATCATGTGTTTTAAAATAGAAGACAGGAATAAGCAACATTAAATGAAACAATCACAAAACAATATAAATTATATATAAACAAGACAGTCGTAAATATTCTTGATCACAAGAAACAATGTATATCTGCTAAAACACCAAAACAGAAGTACAATGTCTTCATCGCGACCAAAACAAAAACCACTCATAGATTGCCTGAACAAAGCCATAAACACAGACCCTTTTGGGCCCTTAGATTCCGCCGATCCTTGCGTTTGGTTTTTAACCTACTATCCAAAAATTTTTCTTCCCTGCAAGGATCTTAGCTGTAACTTGTAAATAATGAGTATATTTTAATTACTATATTGCACCGGCCATTGCACGACCTTTCAGAATAAAAGATATATAGTTCCAAAATTTTGGAATTAAGAGAAGAATGAAATCTTAGTTAGGGAAATAATTAATTAAAACTCTGGAGAAATCTGATTTTATTCCTTCTTAGGCTTGCACAATTTTCAGATTAGGGTTAATTGTTCCTTGTATCTTATCATCAACGAAAAAAAAAACCATTAACAAGGAATTACAGCTAATTCTGTCTAACCTGTCAACTACCCACCATTTGCCACGTGACTCTGTGTTATCGGGCCACGTTTTTTTTTGCATAACGCCTTCCTTTTGTTTTTTGTTTGCCTGGTGTATAGTGCAGCCTATGTTATGCTGGCTCTTCTTCATTATTATTATTATTATTTTAATTTAATTTAATTATTTCTTTCTTTGGGTGGAATTATTATTATTATTTTTTTATCAATAAACACATTTGTCGTGGCTTTCTCCTTCCTGTAATTTATTTGTTAGAAAATATACTATATAATATACATAATTGAATTTGAAGACGTGTGTGTTTTTTTAGTCACTTTCTTCAGTTGGTCGATTTGTTTAGACTCCTTCAGTGATGTTTTATGTGCAATACATAGCAAGCCAAACTTTACATCTACGGGTATATGATACGATTATGAACAGTACAATATAAGATATATAGCATTAATACTTGTACATATATAAATACACATATAGTATAGTAGTATGAATGATGTGTTGTGCTAATTATAATATTTTAAGGATTGCGCTAGGAGGTCAAATTACCATTTTGCCCTCCATTTTACAGGGAGATAATTTATAGGGGCAAAAATATAATTTGACATGTAAAATTACATTTTTGCCCCCATAAATTTTCTCTCCCCTTGTAACATGGGGGCAAAATGGTAATTTGTCCCTCGCTAGATGTCTCGCAATGAGACATCTAGCATTTCTGATATTTTAATTTGGTCCATCTAATCTAAATAATAATTAAAATCTTTCTATCCATCTATATAAATACAATGTAATGTAAAATTTTCGAATGAGTTTAATATTGTTGTTAGGTGATAACCTTCACTTTAATCTTTCATAAAAAGAAAGCTTTAACCTTGCTCTATTTTCCATATTGTAGTTAATTAATATAGTCTCCTTTTTTTTTTTTTGTATATATGGAGTATGAATTTTTTTAAAATAGTGCATATTTGTTTTTTTATTTGATATTTTTAATATTAGTAACCACAAGAGTTCTGATTATTTTGGAGTTTAATCTAGGTGACACATATTTTTCATACATAAGATTCAATTTTGAGATATTAATTTAAAAAATAAAATAATTTCTTATCACTTGAATTAATAGGTAATTGTTCTTTTTTTATAATATTAATAATATTTTTTTTTAGCATTTTAATTGGAATAGTTAATTTTCCACTACAAGAAAGGAGAGGAGAGAGTAAAGGGAAATGGAGGATCGAACCTACTTTCTACATTAAATATTTACACTTTTTGCCACTTAAACTACTGATGGAAGACAAAATATTAATAAAGTTGCTTTACATTAAATTAATAGTTAATAATTAAAAAGGAGGTTCCATTGTTCTTTGTACTTTTGGATATAAAAAGAAAAATATAAATAAAATTACCCTTCTTAAAAAAGTGTACTTTTAATAAGGGTGATGATAGGTGTTGTAGTGTGACATTTGCACGCCGACATGATAAGAAAAAATACTAAATTGGTGATTTTAATCCCATAATATAAGGAAGGTATAAAATAGAAAGGACGGACAAAATTAAAACTTCGCATAGACAGTAATAGATCGTAGCTGTCACAGCCCTTAACACGAGAAATTACCCTTTTAATAACTTGTTGGATGATGAAGCGTTGATCAGTATTCACATCCACCAAACCAACAACCGTTAGAATCAGCTGGTAAGGGGTTGTTCTCGCTTAAGCTAAGGTCTCGAATTCGAGTTATAGTAAATGTAGTAACGTTAAATAGTTGTTGGGAGACCTTTGCCACCCTTGTGATTCTACCCGGGTTAAACTGAATTAATTAGAGATTATTGGACTCTGAATACCGGTGGTTCAGATAAAATATATATATATATTCACATCCACCTTGTATAGAGTGGTCTTTCCCTCAAGAGAGAAGTCATATATATTATATAATTCTCATTCAATTATTCAAATTAATCACCTCCACGGACAAAAGCCATATCATTTTTTTTTCAATTTCGGTATTACCACCATTCAAAACAACTATACTAAAATTGTTTAAAATAAAAGTATTTTCAACATTTAAACTTACTTTCTTTAGAAAAATATATGTGCTGTTATATTAGCCTATTTACAGATTTTGATAGAGTAATTATTACAATGTAGTTAATTTGAATGAAGGGTAAACGACTTTATTTTTATAAAATGAACGGCTCATGAACTCATTTAAGGAGCTAAATTATCAAATTTTAATGATTACCTTAAGTGATTAAAAGACTTTTTTTTTTCTCGATTAAGCTAATCTCAAGTTCGAGTTCTAATGAACGTAATTACATTAAATAATTGTTGGGAGATATTTACCGCCTTTGTAGTTCTACCCGGATAGAATTAGATTAGTCAGAATCCAATGAACTCTGGATACCAGTTATTCACAAAAAAAAAAAAAAAAAAAAAAAAAAAATCAACAATCAGTCTCAGAATACAAGCCGATATGTGCAAATGCCAACATCTTTAAAAAAACAAAAACATGGAATGCTAAGTTGTAAAAAGCTTTACAGTGCATATAAAAAAAATAAAACACTATCTGAATTTTGATTTAAATTAAAATAAAATAAACACAAAAAATTAGAAGATAATTAGTAATCCATCTGGATTATCATTTTTTTTTAGGTAATTTGACTAATCATATAGTGTTTTATAGAGAAATATTATCTATTTAAGTATATACTTCCTTATACACAATCATGTTAAATTATTAATGTATAATCAATAAATAAGTATTTTCTAAAAGCAAAACAAGAAATTATTAATGGATATTTCACTTATATATTCATTGTGGAATATATATCTAAAATAAATAAGTATTTTCTATATTATATAACAATTATACTAACACATACCACACAAAACCAAAATCACTAATATAAAATTAGAACCAATTTTTAATTAATTTAAACAAAAAAAAAAAGGTAATCTGGTTATTAAATTATTTAAAATATAAATATAAACAATATTATTAGAGAGAAATTAATTTCTTATATTTTTACAATTATTAAAATTTGAAGTCAATTGATGCATTTTCTAAAAGACTATTTTATGATACAATCACACAAACATAAAATTATGCGGAGAATATTGATATTTAAGAGAAACGTCAAACTTAAGCGCTTTTTTTTTTTATCTCAGCTAAGAACATTAATTATATACTATTAATTCATGGAAAACACGAAATTAACACTCATCATTTGTCGGTTGCGTTATATTGAAGGTTTAACAATTTTTTAAAAGCAAAACAAGAAATTAATTAATTGAAAAGGGAGCACTTTAAGACTTCTAATTTCAAAGAATTGTTGCTGTTTCAACTGGCTTACCATATAAATTAATTAGAGTTCTTTGTATTTTTAATTAAAACTCTCAACTGTTAGGTAGGTTTTTTTTTTTTTTAATTAAAACTGTTATTTAACATGATCCATGTGAGCAAGAGATAATGTTTTTTAGTTTTTTAAATCAATTGTACTAATAGTGTAGATACGTTAGGAAAGGACAACATACAAAAAAGTATAGTACTTTCATACATGTAAAGAAGATTAAAATAAAATGTTGAGCCTGAACGTATTTTTATAATTAAACACCAAAACTACAATTAATTATAGACATAACACAAAATTATTCATACATATATCAAGCATTAATTAGTAAGATATCTGAATTCAAAGGAAGTCCAAAATTTTCCATAGGAAAGATTAAATTTAATTTATTAAAGTCCAACTATACATAAGTTATTTTTGCTAGTAATTTATTTTTTAGTATTAGAGCAGAAATATATCTCATAATAGCTTTTTTTCACCTTTTACGTACACATTCATCCATTTCACCATAAAATGGCATTTCAATCTTCTAAAAGCTGAAGATGTTTCCGCCCCTGGTTGTTATAACTATAAATTTTTTTCAGTTACATAAACACTTGACCAAAAATGATGAAAATGTTGTTATCACAAGTTCTTAAAGGTCCAAACAAATATGAAAATAAAGTGTTATTATTCTTATAGGTTTTATAATTAATAATTCAAAGTCAATTATTTTTTAAATTAGTGCAAGTCAATGGTTTTTGATACTTTGTAGTATAGGTATAGCCATAGCCATAGCCATATAATGTATGAGTTGGTCATAAATAAATAAATAAATAAAAATGAAAGTTCCGACTTTTATTTTTAAAAGATTAAGTTAAGAAATTGGAATTATAATATTCATACTTATAAAAGATTGATAAAATATGTTATTGTTTCATGAAAACTAATAAAATATGTTAATAGTTAATTATATGGCATAATTATATTATTATATAATTATGTTATATAGTAATCAATTATATGTATATATATACATATAAAAAGGGACCACTTCTAAGTTTTAAGTCAAGCAGACTGCTAAAACGTTGTTTTCCTGTTTGAGCCGGCTTTGGTGCTTTACTAATATGAAATCGTACAAATTAAGTAACCAAGTAAAAAGTGGGTATGGTGGAGAGAGATATGTTTATTTCATCTCTTCTCTTTTTAATATTGGTGGAGAAGTGCAACCATGAGAAATGTCAACAAGAAACCACTTCATTCTTGGTTTTACGATTAATAAAAATTTTAAGGAGCGACTGAAGAGTGAATTGCTGCTAATAATTGTTAAGGGAGTGAATTCAAAAAACAGGAAGTTTGCAGAGTGTGCAAGGTTCATGTTTATGGTGGAAGCTTTTGATGTGTTTTGAAGCCTAGCAATTGGCACTAGCCTGCAGCTAACATTACAAGAGTCTTGATAGGTGATGTAGTGTAACGGAGTGATTTTCGGTTGGGAATTCAACACTTTATTATATTTGTAGAGAAAAAAATAATTTATGTGCATAGTGAGCATATGATTTTTTAACACTTATCATCCAAGCTTCTTTTTTTTTTTCTTTTTTGTATGGTCGTCTCCACCACCAAACTTTAATTGCCTATGCCTGTATTACACTGACAAATAAAGTTGGCTCTAAATTCATCCTTCTCAGGAGGCAACTGGAAAAAAAAAAAAGGGGAAATTTGCCATACTCAAAAATCCCTTATATTTTGCCCTCACTAGACATGCTTCTCCATCTTGCTCAAGAAATTCTGAAATGCACCTTCTCATTCCTTCTTCACATTCCACTTAAAACGTGCAGCCTTGTGAGCTCAGGCAACAGAAATAAACAATTTGTAATCAATAACATAAAGGGATTCATCTTCAAGCACATTAAAAAGTTATAACGCATCCATTCACAATCTATTGCATCCATAATGATACATGTCTGACACAGAAAAACACACACAGCACACACAGGCAGACAGGCAAAAGTGGGATGCATAGGTGCCTTCGCATCCTAGAGGCGACTTTTCTGCTCCCACGATATCCATGTTCCACCCACTGATCAAATGACTTAGTGAGGTGCAACTGAGTCATTCCCCAATCACAACCCAACAATTAAAATAAGAGATAAGTGCAATCCACCAAAAGAAAAGCCACAAAAAAGAGTCCCCATATTGCGTCCAATCCTTTATTGCCAAGTTCCCTTTAGATGAATCAAGACATCTCTTTTCAAGTTTCTGATCTTAAGCAAAGCTCTAGCGATTGGTCACTCAGAGAAACACAGGCTGCTACCATCGGAACAACAAAATCAAGCAGAGTTTACAAGAACAAACAGCGGTGTCTTTCCTAACCTGTCCCGACCCTGAAACAAACAAGAATATCACATATATAGATGAAACTAACAAGAAACATAATGCTTACATATAGTAAATTGTAAAAGAGGACAGAGGAAATAATGACTAGTGTGGACCTTGTACAACACATAGGATTATGAACTATTTCATTATTATAGCGTTATTCATGACATGGCAAACTTGCACTGGGTAGTTCTCAGTCATGATTGGTCAATGGTGGTTAGTGCACTAACCAATGTTCCCATGCCACTTAAGAAATGATAACACATCAAAATGTAAAATCTTACATGGCAGGTTCAGCTTATTTTTTGCCAATGACCAGGTAACTTGGACAAAATACAAAGCAAATTTAGTCCACAAAATTACCAAGCCACTAGTCATATACTATGTCAGCTTCAGCAGTGTGAATGGTTTGAAGACCATACGATGGTAATGAAGTGCCTCCGAAGCTGACATGACCTTTTGTCTTTGGCATGTTCTGTGGCTGGCTACATTATTGTCCAGCAAACAACTAGGTACTACTTGCCATTGCCTATGAAATTGAGAGGACTTCCCTAGAGTGGTCTAATAAATGTATACGGATAGGAGGTTGATCCTATCTAATTCCCTAGAGTGGTCTAATAAAATTTAGACAAAACCACAAGCGTGGTCTAGTAAGCATCTGCTGCAAATCTAATTGCGTTCATGAAATATTGACATGCAAGTCTAATGATTCTAGCATAAACTAAAATTTATTTTCCAATAATAATATAAGCAGTCAAATAGCATCATAAACTCATTTACTTGAATAACAAAACCTAGTTTGTGAAATTATTTATTTTTATAAAATGTCTACAAAACTAAATTGTTGAGTGGAAAATGAATAATGAATGCATGTGTTTTTTCTTCCTCTCTGAAAGATGCACTAAATTACAAGGAATCATCATTTGCTCTCTCTTATCATACATTGACCAAGATGTTTTGGCTCTACAGAAGAATAGTAGAGGTTGAGGCTCATCAATTCTCTATGAAAATTAGAAAGGGAACTCCAGGCACAGAAAACATTTCATATCATGTGACTATAAGGGGAACTATCGAGGCATAGGAGAAATAGACTCAGTTATGCAGCTGATGGAAATTACACCCCTCAGTGACAAAAATTATTGAGTGCAGATTGCAAGAAATGCTAAAATAGTGCAAATATATGTCCTTGGGGCGTACTATGTCATAGTTGAATCCTTCGCTACAAGTTTTAATACTGATTGATCATGTGAATAGTAGTTAGTGACTTGAAGGTTTGCGTCATGTGAAATTATAGACATACCTTCAGCTCTGGCAATTCAATGACACAGGCACACTCAACAATATGGACACCAACACGCTCTGCGATTGAAGGGCAAAAAAAAAATTGTTATGATGTGAAGATGCACGTATGAACAGTACAAAGTAGAACAACCAAAAGTTGATAGTTAATGCCCATTGATGAGACTGCAGAAACAGCTGAACATGCTTTTAACAGATCTTTAGTTGTATGCAGACCAAAAGTTAAGTGGCACATATCCATAGATCAAAACAAAACTTCAAACTACCTATGCAGTAAAGCATCAATTTCTTTTTTTAGGAGATAAAGAAAACTCTTTGATATTGTTTGTGTGTAAAATCCTCGTAATGCAGATGGCCCTAACTTCTGGTTAAATTGCCTTCCCAATCAGCACTTTGGTTGCCAAAGCCCTTGATAAAAAAAAGTACATTCTCCCTCCTCGACCGAGTAGGATTTGTGCTTTGGATGATGTGATAATGCTTAGGCACTAGCTACCCATCCCCCGCCTCTCTCTTGCGTGGTGTATACCAGACATTTCTCATATCTCTTATGATATTTAATGACAGAAGATAAGGTAGAGGACCGATTGCTTATCTTTTCCAGGCGATACTCTAAGCTAACTAACTCTTTTTTTTTTTTTGGACAGAGCTAACTCAATACACTAAATTTGACCGATGCTGGCTCCAGTCTGTGGGTAGTATTAAGAACAGTAGCTATCATTATAGTAGCTTGTTTGTCCAAGGACTATTTTTATAGGAGCTGTCCTTGTAGTAGTTTTTTTGTCCAAGGGCTATTTTGACAGAAAGTATGACACGCCACTAATGCCACAAACCGAGGGCCAAGCCACTTAATCCACTGACATGATGAAGGAGCTGTTTTTCGTTTGAAAAGGAACACAGCAATAACCTTGTAATCACACCCTCTCAAGTCTCAAACCAAAATTCAACACATACATGAAAGGGGCATATATTGAACAATAAACCAAAGAACACTGAAAAATAAATTATTCTAGAATTTAGCTTCTAAACATTACCAAGAAGTCTGATCGCAGCACATAAGGTCCCACCAGTCGCAATGAGATCATCAATAACCAAAGCACGTTCTCCCGCTTGCACAGCACCTACATGCATTTCCATTATGTCTGTTCCATATTCTAAAGAGTACTCCTCTGAAATAACATCCCCTGATGAAATCATCAAACATCACTCATTAAAAGCATAAAGTAAAAATGATAAAAATTTAAACCCATCTTTGTTTGAATATAATATGACAAGTCAACTAATATTTGAGTCTTGAGTTAGAACAATAAATTAACTTTCATCAAGTTCTTGCCGTAAAAAATCAATTGAGGATTATCTCATATCCAAAAAGTTGAAGAAGGCTGAAAAGTGTACAATTTATCCACCAAGAAAAGCTATGTTGAATACAAACCAGGCAACTTGTTAGGTTTCCTCATGGGGACAAACTTTGCCCCAATAGCCAATGCAATAGGAGGGCCAAATATAAAGCCTCTTGCTTCAATACCTAAACATACCATTAATGTCAGAATGCATTTAAAAAAAAAAAAAAAGAACATAGAACTGTTTTATTATAAATCATAGAGCAAATCAGCAAACCAACTAAAACAGTAATTTTAGAGAACTGTCCTGCCATTTTTCCAAATTTATTTTTGTCATTTCCAAATCTACAGGGTCCAATCCAAATGATCACCACTTCTTCTTGCAGAGTGGCTAAGTAGCTCAACTAGTTTTACTTGCTTTCAATGCATTAGGCAATATATCTCAAATTTCAACATACATATAGCTTATTTTGTCAAATAGCTATGTCTTTATAACAATATTTTTTTGCCTCTACCATGAAGCATACACCCACCAATCTTTACCAGGATTTCCCTCATTCAACAACAACAAAAACAGCATTAAAAAAAAAACACTTTACCATTCAAATAATAAAAAAAAAAAGAACAAAAAAAAAAAAATTGATATAGTAGCAAAATAAATGCCTCGTTGAATTAATTAATTAAAGAAATAACCTGCAACAACAGAGATGTCTTTATCTCTGTACCTCTCCACAAACAAATCAATTGTATCCTTAAACGCCTTTGTATCCAGAAGCAACGTAGTTATATCCTGAAACAAAATCCCTATCCACCAAAAAAATATATATATTTTTAACATAAATGCATACACGCGCGGAGACATATATACATATATAGAAGCACATTAAAAACAGCAAAAAGGAGCTAAATTAAGAAGAGAACCTGGTTTAGGGAAGTCAGGAATTACTCTAATTGAAGAAGCAATCCTCTGTATACGATTATCATTCTCGTCCTGAGTGGCCATTTCTCGGTTCTGCAGCGGCTGTGCCTCGCTTCCTGCTCAACACCAACTCAGATTTGTCGATGTTTTTATTCACTCGCGCATCTAAACATTTAGTTTTCAGTTTCGCCAATGAGTGTAATTTTTTCGTTTTGGACTATATTGCCCTCTTCATAAATATCAATTTTTAGTCCTCGTGCTTATTATAGTGTTATTATAATAGGTCGAAAAAACATACCGCCAGCAGAACAACGGAGAGAAGGATGGGCAGACGTGTAATTTCGCAAGGAAATTGAGGGAGCTGTGACTATAGAAGCAGAGAGTCGGCGAAACAAAGAGGTAAATGAAGAAGATTGTGGCGATACTGAATTTGGAGCGCGGACGAGCAGGCTTCTTAGCATCGTGATTTTAGCCCTTAGGCTATTTCTGCTTTTGGTCAATTTAAATGAGTGGAAATTGTATACTAGTTGCCTGCCTGTGGTAAGATGCATGCATTTTTTGTTTTTTTTTTTTTAAAAAAAAAAAATTGAATATATATAAATATACATGAATTCTGTTTGGCAGGCTGAACTGTATTATTTCGAAATCCCCAGTATATCCCTGCATCCGCATGCGTCATGCCTAATGTTTTTTTTTTCACCTAGAGTCATGCTTAAAGTTTTTTTTTTTTTTTTTGACGAAGTCATGCTTAATGTTTATGTGAAAATGATATATATGTTTCATTCTTCAATGTATGTAACTTGTCTATTGTTAAAAAAAAAAAAAAAAATCCATTAATAAGCTTCTGAACTTTCACGTTTTATTTTATTGAGTTTTTATTCTTTTATTGCATTTTATTAACCACTTTTACTATTATTTCTATTTTATTAAATTTTTATACAATTATTTTTATAAACATTAAAGACTTTTGAAACATAAAAAATAAAATAATAATAATAAACTACTAATACTCGTTAATGTTCTAGTTAATTAATAATATTGTAGGCGGCGGGGTTCAGTGCACGCCCAAGTGTTCGGCGACCACGGCACTGTGTGGGCTCAGGGCCCACTAGGAATACAACTTTGGGCCTTTTTAAAGGGCTTCGGTTGGAGAATGGAGTCGTCACCCGGATAAAACCCGGGACACACTTTTACAGCAACTGGATTCCACGGAGGAAGCCCAGCAGCCGTCCTCAGAGATTGGGTCCGGAAACTGGGTATGGACTTTTAACGGCCCACCCGATCTTGCGATCGACCTCCGTTTGTGTTTCATGTTTTATTATTTTTTTAATTATTTAATTATTTATTGAATTACATGCAAATGGCTATTTTAATTCAAACAATTGACAAGTTTTACAATTTAGTCCAAATTGATTAATTAGTCCAATTTACATGCAATTTTAGGCCATGATCCATACATCCATTCAAAACAATTAATCAAATAAACAACAAAACAGGAATAAA
>CATIWO010560863.1:0-24141 GCA_949673435.1 Macaranga tanarius | reverse complement strand
GAACAATTATATAGCACATGTACTAAATAAATGTGTCCTCATATTATCAACTCTTGATAATACATTTATTTAACATAATGCTAATGGAGTAATGCTTCAAATAAATAAACACTTTATTTAAAAGAACATTACATGGCCATTTGGGATAATAGACAATGTCATAATTCATGATTTCCTCTAGGGCATATCACCTATACTAACAAAACTATTGCAGATGAACTTATAAAAGTTGGAGTAGTTAGAAGAAGGGATTGTAGAAGACACCTTGAAAAGGCCAATGCACCCAACCTAAATATGATAGAGTGGATAATAACCTAGCTGAAACCTTCAATGGTTTTATACTTGAGGCTAGGTGTAAACCAATATGTGCAATGCTAGATAAAATTAGGCAGCAAGTAATGAGAAGGATAATAGAGAAAAGGAAGTTTGCAGGAACATAGATATGTGAAGTTTCACCTAGAGCAATGGCAAAGCTGGATAAAAATATAGAGGAGTCTTACAATTGGTTCATGGAATTTAATAGAGATGGAGGGTTTTAAGTCACTCATATATGCAATAGTGCACTTATAGAAATGCATTTGTATATGTCGAGAGTGGGATTTAACTGGCATACCTTGTCCCCACACCATCTATGCAATATACAGCATTAAAGGAGAGCCTGCCAATTATGTTGCTGCATGATATAGGAGGTCCACATACTTAAAAGACAAGTACTCCATGTAACAAATGAAAAGGAAGTTATTATGGCCAGATTCAGGAATGCCACGTCTAGAGCCACCAAGAGTGAGAAGACTGCCAGGGAGGCTAAAAATATCTAGAAGGAAAGACAAGGATGAAATAAAGAAAGTTAGAAAATTGTCTCGAATGGTTAGGATAATGACATGTGGAAATTATGGCACAAGGGCTATAATACACGAGGCTGCCCAAGTGCAAAAGACAAAGAGGTAATAAAATACTATTGTGTAATTATTTTTTTTGGACTATGAACTAATAGTTTTAGTTGTTTATTGTGTGTGCATTATGTATCTTTGTGTAGGCTAACCCATCAACTACTACCGATAAGACAAGTAAAGCGACAATAAATGGCCAAACAAATGAGGGAGGAAGCTGCACTGAAACCTTACAGAAAAATGCAACCCAACCTTCACAGTAAGAAATGAGGAAGCAAGCTGCATTAAATCTGAAGAACTTATACTGTGTTAGTAAGAAAAAGGGGAAAATTAAGAGGAAGAAAGAGTCAGAACCTGCAATCAATCCAGATGATGTCCAAAAGCATCAGTAAGCAAGAAAAGAGAAAGTTGTAAAGGTTGCCAGAGATTAGAGAGTTCAGTATAACAAAGTTGAGATAGCAAAAGGCAAGAAGCCTTATAGAAGTAGCATACAATAAGATATTGTGGAGATAGCATGTGAATGTTCTTTTATATATTTTATAGCTCTGTATTTATGGATCATATTGACTCTATAACTTTTACTCTCTTAGACCAATGGAGTTGTTTTTATAGAGCTTAATGACTCTATGGTTTTGTATAGAGCATACTGACTCTATGGTTTTATATAGAGCATACCGACTCTATGGTTTTATATTTATGGAGCATATTACTACTGCATTATTGATATCAGATGCTAAGTGCATTATTACTTCCAAGATTTGACTTGCAGGCTCTTGCAGACAAGCTGGTATCTAGTATTCTCTTGTGCCACTAAGTTAATTTCTATTTATTTTGCAAGATATTTCTTTATTACATAGGCATATATTATTAATATGAGAGTAAGCTACAATTGTTAAGTGTTGTCAGCATATATATATTTACTTCATATACATAAACTTAGGTAAAATCCAGCTACAGAAGTCAATATAATTGTTTGGATATATAAACCCAGGTACATATTAATTGTTTCAGCCAACATCTCAAATGAAGGCTACACAAAATGCCAAAATTTGTCAACTAGCTAACAATCAATCTTGCATCCTACACATAACTTTTACATCATAATTTTCATGATAACTAACAATCCTGCATAAACAATCATTCTAGCGTTACACAATTTTAAACTTTATTTAAGCTCCTTCATATTTTCCATATGTTCAGTCATGTTGGTTTTCAGAATTCCTATTTCTTTAATGACAGCCTTTATATCTTCCTTCAAATCTTCTTTCAAGACCTTCATTTTATCTTCATTCATAGCATACATTTCAGCCTTCAAAGCCGCGACATCGACATAATAGCTCATCTATGACCAATGCATATTATGATTCATTTCCTTCACTTCCTCAAGCATCTGTAAACTGAGTTCACTCTTCCAATCATCATGCCATTGAAATGTATCACAATGCCCGTTTATCACCACATCAGAATTACAAAATGCCAAAATACACCATTCAGTTTCAAATATATATTAGCAATACAAACCCAAAAAGAAATAGACAATAAAACCCAAAATTATCTTACATTTGAGTGAGCACAACCCTAAAATTTTCAAAATAGGTTGTTCTCTGTCTTTGATATCATTAGTTTAAGCTGATTGTTACATTTACATGTCAAAGAAAGTGACCTCCCTTATATAACTTTGGTTTGAGGTTCGCTGCTCACTTGCACCTCGTTTGAGACTTCCATCTTCGGTTCGATGACCTCTGTTGGCACCAAGCGAAGGAAGAGAAGAAAGTAGATGGAGAAACAATAAATATAAACCCTAGATCCTTCTTTTTAATTCTTCTGTAAACCATTTATTCAATAAAACTTATTTCTTCTTTAACCAAAAATTGATTTCTATTTCTATTGTTTAATAATTTACTTCACACCGTCAATATGGTTTATCCTTATTTTATTTCCTCTGTTAGTTAAGGATTTAAAACATCAACAGTGCAAAGTTAAAGGGTCTAGATATACAAAATTAAACTTTAGGGGCCTAAAGCTAAAAATGCGACAAGTTTAGGGGCCTCAAGATGGTTTTTGCTATCAAAAAATAAGAGGTGGAAGCTTCATCATAGCCTCAAAAATAGTAGTACAACAACAACATAAAATGTACATAAAAGCTGGTCATATAAAAGCAACCTATGTACCAAATAAAAAACATAGGCATATAGCTAATGTTGTTAATGCAATACAGAAACAATAGATGCAAGTGGTTGGTCACAACAAAAATAAAAAGCCAAATATTTAATATGCACATCAAACACGATAAAATTCCTCAAAAATCATAGAATAATGGCTAAATTATTAAGTGTTTGAGAAAATCATATTCATATTGCAGTTGAGGATAGGCCAACACCAATTAGGAGTAAATTTGCATCAAAAGAAAATCAAGTTAATTAGATATTAGTTATTATAATTACTGAAAAGATAGAAAATATAATTGAATTGAATGAACTTACCCTTTTTAAAGTTTTCAAGTTCGTTAGTAGCCTCTTCAGTTGAAATTGGCTTTGAAGCCACTCGTAGCCAATCTTGGGTGAAAATTAATACTTCCACCAATCTAGGAGTCAATGAACTCTTAAATACATCTAGTACTCTTCTACTGGTGCTAAAAGCTAATTTAGAAGTAATAGTGGAAATTAGAACATTTAACACATCACGAACCAATTTAGAGAGGGTTAGGAATCTCTTTGAATTTAGTTTCTACCACTTGAATACATCAAAATTCCCTTATTCCTTTACAATTGCCTCAGTTAAATATATATCTAGTTCAGATCTTTTGCTTCCACCATCACCAGCACCAGTCTCTATCTTATGTTTTTTAAACTTTATTTTCAACATCGACATTAGTTTTCCAATTGAAAAATTACCAATAGAATTAGATAGACTATTTTCAACCAAGAGACTACCTTGTGACTGACTTTCACTCATATTTACAGATTCATATACAACAATATAGTCAATATACAAACTTAATTAAAGTAGACTTTAGCAAAGAAAATAAGTTGGCACCTTTTACCTCACTATACATTTGTGATAATGAAAACTCTATATATTCCAACTTGCATGTAGGATTCAATATATAAGCAAAAAATATCAAAAAATTCATTTTTTTAGAATCCCCCCAATACTTATCAAGTTTATATTCATGTTAATGCCCATTAATATAACAGAATTATCACCACATTCCTTCCAATCATTCAACATGCAATACAGATCAGAAATTTCACTAAAAAATAAATTTGCTGTCACATAATGAGAACTAAAAATTCTCAAGGTCATTTCATAAAAATGCTCCAACAATTCCACCAATTTGTTCATAGTTTGCTAATAAAAAAAACCAGGTACTTCACCTAAGTCTGCCCTAAATGCAAGTTCTTCTTCTTCAAATTACTCAAATGTTTTTTCATAAATATGTGCAGTTTTCAACATCATATAAATTAAATTCCATCTTGTTGGCACATCTAGTGATAAGGGAGACTTTGATTCAATACCAACTAACTCACTATACTCTTTAAACTTTCTTAACCTAGCAGGTGAATTTCTAATGTACCTAACAACTTCTTTGACTCTTTTAATTGAAATAGAAACATCTTTTAATCCTTTATTTACAACTAAGTTAAGAATGTGTGCAATGCATCTCATATGTACATACTTACTTCTGACAATGCTTCCACTCTAACTCAACATTTTCTTTTTGAAATAAGTTAATAAAGTGTCATTGGATGATTTATTATATATAGTTATAGTAAACAAATTCTTAATCCTTTATTCCAATAAAGACATTTGTGAAGGCTTAGCTATGTACTCACCCCTATAAGAGGTAACATGTATAAAGGAAAGGATTATCTTTTGCATCTTCCACTCATTATCGATAAAATGTGCAGTGATGCATATATAGTTAATTATTTGAATTGAAATCCATGAGTTGGTTATGAGATTGACTCTTTAACTATGAGATCTTAAAAAATTCTTTAATTTTGCCTCTCCTCTGTGTATAACTCGATGCAATCCCTAGATACAGTCCATCTAGATGATATCTTAAATTTAGGACATGCAACACCTAAACTATTTTTAAATCCCTTCCTCTCAACAAATTTCAAATGAAATTCATCTACTGTGATCATCGCCTTTCTAATTGCTTTCTGATCAAATTTCCATGTACCCAGAATTCTAACAGAATCAGTGCTTTCGGGTGTAACATTCTCAAGTTTAAATGTTAATAATTCTTGTCTATTATCTTGACTGTGTAGGTTTTTCAAATAACAAAGTATATGATTTCTAAGAGAAGAGATTCCATATCTTTTGGGTTCATTTTTAAAAATTTTTGCACAATATAAATATTTAGCTTTTACCAGATTTCCTAAGTTATCTTTAATTTGCTCAAAGTGCTCCCACACAGCAGTTTTGAACTCAGTTTCTTTCTCTTCTTCTTTGTAGGTTCTGGCTACTCAGTTGATCCTTTCTCTGGCTACTCTGCATTTTAATTTTGTGTCTGTGCTTCCACCTTATTTATAGGTACATCATAGGCACCAATAGTAGTGTTATTGCTACTAGTAGTAGCCATCTACAAAAATACAATACAAGTAACACAATTAACACAAAACAATATCAAAATCATTTTAATTCAATAACAAAAATTAGAAATTGTTATGTACTCAGTACTCACACCTTTTTAATGTCAGTTAGAGTTAGTTCAATCAGACCAGTCAGATTTTGCACAGATATTAAGCTTCCACCATCAAAGTAACAGAAATCATTATTTAGCTAAGCTTCCATCAAATTTTGTACTATGTCATGCATAGATCCACTCTGAAAAAAACTCAGAGAGATTACTGATTTATCACATAAAAAAATTCAGAAAAAAATTGAGTGCATACTTCAAGAAATTATAGAACATTGATAAATAAAATAAAATGGAGTTTTTGTCCAATAAATTCAAAAATAATTAATGAACATCACTGGATCTAAGAAAAATTGAGTTTTTCATTTATAAATTCAAAAAACAATTGAGTTTTTCTTCCAAATATTAAAAAAAAATTGAGTTTTTCTTTCAAATCTAAAACTTTTAAAATAATATTTTACAACTCTGTAAAAAAATTGAGTAAATAATTTTAAGATCTAAAAAAATTGAATTTTTTTAAGAGAAATTTACAAACTATTACATGTAATATACAAAACATGTAGGATATCTAGAAGCCATTACCCTTGTCTTATAAAAGATCAAAGATAATTATAGAATATCGATTGCTCTAAATAAAAATTGAATGTATGTTGTGGTTTCTGTTACTTTCAAAAATACATGAAGCATAGAGAGGTTTTATCATCACAATTAGAAAAGACGAGAAAGAGAGATCATAGAGGAGAGTCAAGACAATCAGTCTAGAGAGATGAAATGAGCATGACATAACATAAGAGGTGACTAGTGTTTACATAAAAGAGCGGAAGGGATGAGATGATCAGAGGAGAGGAGAGTGAGTGTTGCAAAGAGGGAGAGAAGGTTCAAGAGAATGGGAGAGGTAGCGACAAATGAGGGTGTGTGTGTATAAAGTTATAATAAACTCATTCAACATAATACTAAGGGTAAATACTCAAATAAACAAAAACTTTGATTTAAATGAATATTTTATTACCAAAGGGATAAATATACAATGTCTACATACAATAATGGCCATAGGGCACATCTATACTAACACATGCCTCCTTATATATATTAACCATCCCAATCTGCTTTAGGTAGTTATTTTTTTAGTACAAGGAATAGGGCAAATGCCAAAATACATAATAAAAAATGCATGCTCACATATCTATCATAAGCCACCCCCACTTGATCATGATTTAACTAGTATTATGTCTCTTCATCTAGATATAACTTCCAAGAAGGATACCTCTAGCCTGTGCTATTAAAGCATCATTTGTAAAATTTGCTTATCTATAGATATAGTGTACTTCTACAACCAAATCCCTTTGAAGAATAGTCATCACCGCTTGTACTATAGAGTAATTTGCATAAACTCAAGCAAGCATCTAGCTCAACAACTTCACAACACATTGGCTGTCCACCTCGATAATTAATTTTCTTACACCTAAATCCCATACTAGTAGTAATCATTCATGGACACCCCCATAGCTCAGCAATAGTAATGGAAACTACTTCAGTATTAACTAATACCCCACCACTCCAACTACCAGTGTAATCCTTCATTAAACCACTAGCCAAAACTTACTTATTACCACCTGCCATTGCACCATCCATATTAAACTTAAATAAAATTAAGGAGGAACCTTCCATACTATCATATGATGCCATTTTAAGGCCCCATTAGCTATAAATATTCTCACACACTTGTTAGCACGATCTACTCTTATAGCTCTTAAATAAATATCAGGCTACTTTGTCAAAGCTTCTATCCTTTTACTGAAATAAAGCATAATTTCTCCAATGCCAAATATGCCAAATAGTCATACCAAAAATTAAATTCTAACTAATTCTATTGTTCATACTATAGCTTTCGATTAAATTAGCTTTGACATCCTTCCCTATTGGTACTTTCATCAAATGATCATAATCCTCAACCATCCAACTCGGGCACCAAAGTGACGAAGTATTACTTTTGGCTTAGATATCCATTTGCACAATTAATAATCACTTCCATTAAACTCTTAACGTAATATATTTATTTAAGCATAACAAGTATAATATACTTTAGACCTTAACATAACAAAGATTTAATGTCAACTATTAATATATAACCAATAGAATAAACCATTAGCTAACTTAAATATACTATTTTAATTTAGTATTATAACTCTTTATAATACTAATTATATAATTGATCATCAAACATTTCAATATTCACTTCCCAACCAATGAATTTTTTCTTCCAAACCTCACATTCTTAACTTTTATATCATATAGTAGCCTTGGTATACTAAGAGCTATCTCACAAAAAAGTAACTACTAATTACTTGGAAAAATTAAAATAAAAGAGTGATGAGTATTTTCAAGAGAAAATACTCAGTGAGTAAATAGAGTATCAAGAAATAAAATAATTCAATCAATCTCGATATCGACAAGAAAGTCATTAACTTAATAAAAGGGTGCACAAAAACAAAACAAAATATGAAGATCATAGATAATAATTATTTTAAATAATACATATGAATGTTTATCGTAGTTGTATATTCAATTTAATAAAATTTGCTTACAACTTAAAGAAACCATTTCATAGTCACCTGTCAAGATTATCTTTGCTTTTCATAATTTAACAGATGCTTAAATATTTGTTAGCATTTATCCTTTTCTCAGTACCAAATACATCTCAAAGAATTTCGTATGACCCTATTGTACTTGCCATCATGGCCTCTTAAACTTATACTCTTCACAATAATTTATTTATTTTTAATACTTTTTGATGATATTCGAATTAGCTTTTGGAAGCTTTGAGATTTCACTTAGAGCACCATAAGATTTAGTTACATCCATATTAAATTCGAAACACTACACCATTTGCACAAGTAGATATCGGTATGGATAGTACTATCACTACATTGAAGGTTAGCACATTAACTCGTTAATATTGTGTTGGTTTGGCCCTATAGGTTATGCCCGCATGATCCTAGAGAATTATAACACAAATAAGGTCTTTTCATAAACTATTGCTCATTCGGAGCTAAAGTTATATTTTTGTCAATTCCTCTCGAATGTTGTACCTTAACTGCGATCTTACATCTTATCACATAAGGTGGAAAGCTATATCCCAGACACCTCATTCTAACTTACCAAACTTTACCATGTCCATGACATGAACTTACTATCTCTTAGTACCATATGTGCTTGTGCTCACAGTTATGTCAATAATTGATTATTTGTATATTTTGTTTCATCGTTATATAATCATTGTCTCAAGATTTTTTCTTAAGTTTGTTTAAGATAGTACCATCAAGCATTTCCATCATGATATATATATTTTACATTATAGTCTCAACATTTATTTCTTTCAAATTTTCACTAATTACTCATATAAGACGTAGACTTAACTTTAATCAAATATCTTTGATCTTATATTTAAAGTTATAGGTCTCTGCATGTGCATATATATATATATATATTAAGTCTTTTAATTTCAGTTCATAAATAAGCAGTCATATATCTGTTATTCACATAGATGTACGTTTCCTTAAGAATAATGTTAATATTATACCAGTTTTTTATTTTGATAAGCTTTGGCCTAAGTTTCAAAGTTTGGTTCTAGATTTCAAGGTACAAAGGCATTTGGTGAGAGGTATAGGCAATTGGCAGTACAAATAGGCATTCGGTAGTACACAAAAGGTAGTTGGCCTATCTCAAAGTTTGTTGCCTCTGCTATTTATATAAAACCCTCATTTTTAGTGTTTTCTTAAATTTAATACATTTATACATTCACAGGTTTTATATCTCTCACTTTGAGTTCAAGCATATACTTTGGGAATTGATATTGATTTGGTGTTTAGTTCATTATTGATGTAGATTTTAGAGATGTTTACATTTCAGTTCAATTAAACACTAACCATTGGTTGCATCTCAATGTCGGATGTTCGAGTTATTTTTGAATATTATTTTTTGTATACGAAACTTATTCAAAATAAATTAATCACTACATGAATACTATTATAGTTATGTAGGTTTAGTTTTCACTTTAGAGCAGTCAACTAACTACTAAACACTAGAGCAAGTTACTATGGCTTAAGTTTATATTTAAATTTGAATTGAGTTAAATTCAAGCTTGGATTTTAGGGTGAAAAGGTGATAAAGTTCAGTCCTCAGGTGATTGGCTCTAAGAATAGGCGATCGGCTTTAGAGAATAGGCATTCGCCTGATCATTTAGGCAATCTCTATGTAGGGGCATTCGTCCCTGATTTATGGCCAAGGTTATGCAAAACTGCCTGCCATGAAAATTTGAACCGAATTTGCTAAATTCAGTTCGGTTCGAGTTCTATTTTTGAATATTTATAAGTTCTCGGTGGAACCGACTCGATCAAAAAATTGAATATTACTTATTATTATATATAATATAATTAAGATACATCAGTAGAATGGTGGTAGCAAAGTGGTGACATGGCGTGTATTTGTTTATGGAAGTTGTGGGTTTGAATCCTACCTATTACAACTTTATTTTTTTTCTTCTTGAAAGAAATCCAAAAAAAAATTGGCAGCATGGGTTGGAGTGGGACTGGAAGGTGGCGCGTATTTGTTTGTGGAAGTTGTGGGTTCGAATCCTACCTATTACAACTTTGTTTTTTCTTTTTTTTCTTTCTTCTTGAAAGAAAACTAAAAAAATTGGCAGCATGGGTGAGAGTGGGACTCAATCCTGCATTCCTAAAGAAGAAGACATACACACTCACCACTAAGCTACTAGTAGTAGTTTGTTATTTTATTTCTTTCTATTTTTTTATTATTTAATCAGTTACTTAAAAATCGAACCGACTACCGACCAAAAATCTCAGTTTTAGTTCAGTTTTGAATTTTTAAAAATTTTCGGGTCGGAACCCTACTCGAAAATCCGATTACACACCCCTATTTACGGCTCTGGTTCTACAACTTATATTGCTGCCACATTACCAGACCAACATTTCTTTTATTTAATGCCATAGTTTTAAGCAACACAAGACTATAATTATTCTGAGTTCCCATAGGCTTATTCACTTTATATTTATTAAATTGTTTGAGCATTCGTTAGTTTGAATATTCACAGTTTAAAGAGGAGAATTCAGTACACAACTCAAACTGAAGTAGCTATGCTACTACAGACACAAATCATAAAGGTTTCACAATGATTCAAGGAAAAAGGCCATACCTTGAGGTTTTATTTATGAGCAGTAACCAAAAACTCAAAAAAATAGCATAAATATTCAAAACTTTAAGCAGTTATAAATCAAATTACAATAGGAATATAAAATTCTATCAAGAGATCACTTAAACAACAAACTTTACATAATGAATATGTTAAACTCTTAACCAGTAAAAGGAAACAAATTGAATGGGAAATTTTAAAATTCAAACAAAATTGAAAAGAAGAAATTACAATCATAGTTTCTAGCAATCCCTAAGCTCAACAACCCTTTTAGATGGCCTTCTACCTAAGCTTGTTCAATTCCCAAACTAAGCTTGATTCACTCAAATTCTTAGCTCCCTCAATTGTAGCTCATTTTCTTTAAGTTTTTGGAAGCAAGAAGTGTTATGTTTAGAAACACATACTTTCTTTTTTATTATCATTATTTTTAATAATAAGTATAGGTGTCTTATTACATGTCTTCACATGCAACACTTCACCCATAAAATTTCTTCTTACTCCTTACTCTTGTTATCCTTTTATAAATAAGTCCTTTCCTATTTTTAATTAATTTTAATTTAGTCCTTTCTTATTTCTTTTTAAATCCTCCATCTTTTGTTTTAACTAAAATAGTACTCAATTAATATTAAATTAATATTGTTAACTTTACCAACTTAAATTTTGAGGACACATATGTGACATTAACTTTGAATAATTCCTTCTTATTCATGGTAAAAAATTTAGCTTGTCTTTAAAATGCAACGAGCTACCCCCAAACATGCCTCGCAGCCTGGCAATCACACAATACATGTATTACAGTTTCATTATCATACTAACAAATCTGACAAGTTGCCTACAATGTCAAATGTCTACGAAATCTTTCATTATTTGTAAGAAGTCACTCTTTAGTAGCAAACCACTTAAATGTGCGAATCCATTGTGGCCCTTACCACTTCTGTGTCATCCTCCAAATATTGGCAAACCTATCATTATTTGAAATGACTAAACTGTTATAAGTTGATTTAACTATGAACTCTCTAGATGTAGATAATCCCCAATAAACTTGATCCTCCCCATCATTCATACTAGGAGGTTTAACTGTCGCAATTGTTAGAATAATAGAGTGAGGTAAAAATCTAACAAATATGTCATAATTCCAGCCATTATGGTCAATAAAAAAACACACCATACTTAATTATTTTTGGTGCTCAGGCACTTGCAAGATGACATTTTCAATTAACGGCTTCTCCATCATCTAGTAATCCATCCAATACCTCACCCGATCTGTAACACTCCTATAGTACACTCTAACACATGGCATAATCAAAATTTTCTGTAAATAAAACACATGTTTCACCCCTTATAAAGCTTATAGCATTATATATTAAGATATTTGAATACAGATATTAAGCATGAATGATAGCAAAATTTAGTTATACATGCACCGGACTCGTTACTGGCCCACCTGGTATTTCTACTACATACAAACATCGACTCGACAATCAATTACCCTGAAAAATTAAATACAAAAGGGTGAGCTTGCTACTTAGTAAGTAATCACTAATAATATATATATATATATATATATATATATATATATATATATATATATATATATATATATTAACTTCTCAAGAACTAATTAAGCTAAACATTAAACTAACTACTACAACAAGGGTTAAATAAGTAAAGCTAGACATCTCAACCCTTTTTACTTTCTTGCATTACAACAATCGAGTTAAATGCCTTTTTAATGTTTAATAGTCTAAAACTCAAGATTTTAATATAACTTAGAGGTGTATTATGATTGTGAGCTTGAGAGTTTTGATTATAATAAGAAATTGAGGCCAATTAAGAACCAAAAGAACAAGCCATCACAAGAGTCCCGCACTCCTCACAGTCGTGACCAAGAGGGTCACGATCGTAAGGGAGAGCCACATTACTGTTCATAACCACCTACACTGCTCATGAGCTGCCCTCACGGTCTTGACTAAGTTGCTCATGATCATGAGGCTCCCTTCACGATCGTGAGGGACTAAAATCCCTCATATCAAAACTTCTATCAAGCATAGACTAAAAGTATAATGGTCATACATCAAGGATAACCAAGATTAACCCAAAATGCACTACTTCCAAAGTTTATAGGCTAGAAATATATCAAAATATCTCATGCACAAGTCCGAATATATACATTTGCAATCATCAACCCCAAACACTCTCTTATATCAAACATATACCAATTATATATAGAAAATATACTGAACATATACATAAAGTTTATTGAAAATATACATAAAGTATACAAAATTTAGCTTATAATTAAGACATACCTTATGTATGTCAATTCCCTTAATCCACGACTATGTATACATATTCAATTCATATAACCGAAAGAATGTATAATTATATATGTACTTACAAACATTCTTTCAAATGCTCACAAATTATCAATACAAGTGTGAGAGTATAAATATAGTCAACAACTAAGGATGCTCACATTACACGATCTCATATTTCAACATTTTGTTTAATATCTTCATTCATCTCAACAATAGAAGATAACATCTCATAAAGATTCACATAAAAGTCAGAACTCAAGCATTCATATCTCAACCTCATTATTCGGTATTTGGCCGGAACCATTGTCACACAATTATATCACACTTAGCCAATTTTGGGTTATGTTTCATAATCACAATTTCTATATGTGGCCACATACTGAGACTATCTACCCAGCTCAGTCTCAGATCTCACTTTCACACATCAATTATGGATAGCTATCCGCCCGGCTTAGCTTTCCCATATCTCACAATCATAATTTTCACATGTGGTCACATACTGAGACTATCCGCCCGGCTCAGTCTCATATCTCACCTTCACATAGTAATTACAGGTAGCTATCTTCCTGGCTCAACTTTCCCATATCTCATAATCAGTGGAGGCTATCCGCCCAGCTCATTTCCAACTATTACACATATATCTTACATTTTCACACATTGTCACCTCTTACTTAAATTTCACTTTCACATGAGGCATAACACAACATAACACAACCCAATCACATTGTCAAAATTAACAATCACAGTAAGTAATGCCTCACTATAATCATCATTTCACAACCACAATATAATTACTTCTATACAAAAACTCATCACAAAACATTAATACCATTCAGAACACCATTCCATATCACATCCAATCACATACCTCTCAATATATATATATATATATATATATATATATATATATATATATATATATTTACTCACTCATATTCTTAGTCATCAATTTATCGAAATCTCTTT
Source organism: Macaranga tanarius (assembly GCA_949673435.1). Lineage (NCBI taxonomy): Eukaryota > Viridiplantae > Streptophyta > Magnoliopsida > Malpighiales > Euphorbiaceae > Macaranga > Macaranga tanarius. The sequence goes on along the minus strand of CATIWO010560863.1, from coordinate 10,110 downwards.
TATTCATAATAAAGTTTCATACCAATCATATACAGATGATTATTGGTATTCTAAAACAATACCAAAATCATAACTTTTCCAGCCCACATATTTTATAATATACATTATTCACCCATATATTCAATTATTTAAACACTTAGTACATATTCATAACATTGTTAACTTTTATTAACAATACTAAGAATCACAACTTATCCCATTCAATATGTATAAAGATTCACATAACTTATTTAATTATTTAAGAAAGCACACATATTTTATTTGAAGTACAATATTCAAAAGAAGCCAAGTGCATGTATTATATTAGTAATTACTTACCGAAAATGCTTCCCAATCTTTAATAAGTAAGAATTTCTCTAATTGATTATATCTCCCTTATCCTTTGTAACTCCTACATATAACTATGTATTAAATACACATACAATTCATCACCCTTGGACTTTAACTCAATTAGTGCAATCTATCACCTCAATTTCATATGCTCTAAAATCATGCACATAAATCCTTTGGCTTCTATTTAATTACAGAAGCTAGAGTTATGAGTTTATTTTAATTCTCAATTGGAATTACTTAATTTGGATGTATATATAATAAATTGTGCATTTTTGAATAAAATTAGGTCACACAGAGCATTTTATGTGAGCACCAAACTGTCAAGCTCTATTAAACCTCTTAAAGGCAAATTTAGATCAACATTAAAATATAAGAGTTATATAGGACTCCTTGTAGTTTTCAGAGCATCAAACCTTGCCCAATTTGGAGTTCTAAAACTTAAGATATGAAAAAAACTCTAAGACTGAAAAATTCTGAAAATAGGGCACAAATTCTAACATTAACAAACTTAACTACAATCAACAACTATGCATGTTTGACTTACCAATTGATATTCCCAAATGCTTATAAGGCTCTTAGAACTCCCCAAGCTCTTGCTTTATGATAGAGACAAGATCAATTTTGTCTAAACCCTTTTAAGATCACTAACCCCTTTTATTTAAAAGGTTTTTCTCTTTAATCCTCACCATACACATGCTCACACACATCACCATACACTTCACTTGCACACACACATAACTATATATATGAACATATAAGTAGCCTTCCACATGGCTAATATTCAAGAAGTTCTAGATAATATTTTAGGATATTTATTACCAAATATCCACTTCAATCCTTAATGAAGTGTGGATATTGCACATTAACCCCTAAGCTTTTAATTATGTCAATCTAATCCAATTTTCCTTACAATTAGGTCCTCATCCAATACATACTTAATCTTAAATTAATTCTACTCTCTATTCTTTTATTAATTCTACTCTCTATTCTACTCTCTATTCTATATGAAATGAAATACATAATGAAAGAATAGGTGCCTTAGGATACGGGTGTTACACGATCTCTATTGCCAAGTAACCACCTAGCTTCCATAAGAATTTGAGGTCATAAACTAGTCAAGGCTCTCTATAAGGTTGAGCTATTACAGTGATTGATGCAACTAGGCTTCTCATTAAACTTAATACAATATTTTCCTTTATCTGTCTGCACTTAAAACTAATCATATTGAGTTAAAATGCTCCATCTTAATTTCATCAAAAGAGCTTTATTCATTTCTCGAAGGTGCTTTAGGCCTACACCTCCCCAATTACATGATTTTCTCAAAATTCATAATATGCTATAAGCTTAATCAAAATGATTCAAGAATATCTTTAATGACTTGTACCTGCTAGTAGTCAATTGCTTCTGCAAATAGCATTAAGTTATCATAAAAAATAAATAAATAATAAGCAAACTATTCCTACTAAGTTGAATTGGTTTCCATCTTCTATCTCCACCTAATATCCAGTCTGTTTTAAATTTTTGGATCCAAAATATTTCCTCTTGAGACAGAACTACTTTTAACTCCTTTTTAAATTCCACCTCAAGCTGAAATAGAAAGTTGGATGAATGATGCTCGAGGGCTTTTTGAATACCACCCAAACATGCCAAAATTCTACCCTTTTGCTTAAAGATGTTACCAAAATAGTTATAGTTCCAGTCCATTGCTTTGCTTGTAAAGTGTACCACTGCTTACTCAAAATGAAAATCCTAACTCTATTTATTGGGAACTAAGTTTTTAAAATTCGCACGAAGTAACCATACTACTTGAAATCTAAAAGGTTTCTAATTGTAAGATACATCATACCTAGTGTGAGACTTGATGAGGAAAGGTCTATGGTTTGATTGGAGTTTTATAAGATGATACACACTTACCCCATGGAAGTTATTAAATTATTATATGTTACACACTACCCTGCAAGTCTTTCAAAGAGCATTCCCCTTGACTATGTGAAACTCGAACAAAAAAATCCTAGATCACTCATGTTATTTTCATTTAACCAGTCTTAGAAATTTTTGCACATTACTAAGCTATCACATGATCCACCTTTCCATTCAAAATAGTACAAAATGGAATTAGAATCTCCCTTTAAAACCTATGGTACATTCATGCTCGCTGCCAACCTATTTAAATGACCAATGTATTTTCATTTAATGGTTTAAGTCTTGTATTAATAATAATGAAATAAAAAGTCTCACCATTATTCCCTCTAATTCTTATTTGCACATATTGGTGATTGCTCTTAACCATACCCATTTGACCATAGTCCTTTCACAATAGCCAAATTCCACCAAAAAAACCTAAAAACTTCTACTCTATATGAGAAAGAAAACCCACTTCTCATAATAAATTCATCATCTTTTTCCTTACTAATTCATGGTTCAAAAAGAGCCACCATATTTGGCTTATGAGCTTGCACAAAGCAATTGAATGCACACATAAATTGAGGGGAGGCAATCCCTTAATAATTCTAGCATATAACAAAAGAATCCATTATCAAGCTTAATAAAAAAAAAGAGTGCATAACCACTTCATCAACAATTTCTCAAAGTTCATTCGCAGTAGGCGCATCACCTCCATAGTGTCATTGCCATTATCATTTTCATCATGCTCTAACACCAAATCATTATCTTTTTCACTACTTTTAAATTTCTCATCCTTATCAGGCTTTATCTATTTGTTCATTGGACTCATTCCTACCAGAGTCCATGAAAGTGTCCTCAGGAAGGATGCTTAAAAATAAATTCTCACTACCTTTTCTACCACCTACAGTTTTGACTAATATCATTATGGCTCCCACTTCCAGTCTTAACTTTATTTACATTAAGAACAACCACATATGCTTTATAGAATCGAGCATAGTCTTCCCTTTGGCCTTATTATTCTGTAATTGAGTCGCAGCCTTAAAAATGGTTTGGGTAATGGATGGCTCATTATTATTAAAATCTTGATGTTACATAGTTTCAATCCTAGACTTCCCAATGGGCTTCTCTGAGGGCCTACCAATATTGTTAGGTTAAGCCTTAGTAACCTTTCTCTTAGAACTACCTCTATTAGTGCCCTTATTTAATTTCTTATTGTGGCCATCAATAGTAGACTTATTCCTACCTTCACCTTGATCTTTCTCACTTAAAACCTCTCTCGTAGTATCACAAAATGCCACAAATCGTGATCCTATTACACCTAAATCTCTTTGATTGCTCTTATTTCCTACATTTTTATCCCTTTCGTTCTTTTCACCTAACCTTCTTTTCCTGGCAACTATCATCCACTCCCCAAACCTAGGGTTTTCTTTTATGGCTACTCTCACCTACACTGGCTTATCTATAGATGTTGTATGTTTATTCAGTACCCTCAGTGGTCTGACTTCTCTAAGGGCATAAACCACTAACATGACCAATTTTCCTTACAGCACATCCAAAGTAAACACTTATATTCCACTTTTTGTTGTTTACCATCCAAATAGAATTGCGATTATAAAGGTTTGCTAAAATTTAATTCTACAGCCAATCTAGCAAATTTCCCACACACAAGATACTTTGTATTATAATTAATACTTACTACTCTCCCAATCAGTTGGACAATAAACCTAAGAACATATTTATGGTAGTAGTGTAGAGGCATCCTAAGTAGCCTTACTAATTTACTTAATCTCATCTTGAGTACTATCAAAATATAGAGTCCATGAATGCACTATCAAATAATTTCCCATAATGATCTAAGGGCCATCTACAAAAGCATGTTATGAATTATTCTCATTTTGAAATTTAACTAAATAATAATTATTCTCAAAATTAATAACTTTGAACCCTTTAGTCATTCCTCATAAGACCTCCAATTTGGACACCAATGTTTACTAACCTATGGAGTGGCCTAACAACCTGACCATTACTACATTCATCCATGGTTTGATAAGGGTTGAACAGATCTTCTACAAGTAGGAAATTGAAGTAAGACCATATTCCTCAAATATAACTTTATCCTCTACAAGAAATTCTAATAGTAACTTATTACTGCCTAACTCCTCCTCCCACTCACATGATCCTTAAACAAGTTTATCTTTCAATGAAATAGTTCCCATACAATCCTCTCCCTCCACATGCTCATGAATATGAGTTTTTTTATGGTCGATCATCCTATGTTAATGGACGTGATCCCTTTTCCAAATTCTTAGGGCCATCTATCTAAATTCTTACTATTATATGAAATTTTGAATAAGGACAAAGGGAGAAAAAAAAATATTAAACCAGGGTGTTATTATGATATTAGATAGTTTGTTTATTTATCTTGTTAGAAGATATTTACCTCTCCTAGTCATGTTAATACTTCCATTATAATGGTAGATATTAATATGACTAATCAAGAAACTATTTTGAAAGTAGTTTCAACAAGGAGTAGTAAATTAGCCATTAGGAGCTTGTTATTTTGTTTCTATTGATTAGTGGAAATTGTATTGGAAAGTTTCTTCCCTTGGTTTTTATAACGAAAATAAATTTTCAAAAAATAAAAACTAAATTATTCCCCTTTTATATATTTTGATAAGTTTTTCAACTCTAACATATTTATATTTATGCAATGTCTAATCATTTAATGCAATTATATTGGCACAATAAGTTGGAATATATCTTATATTGGGAATGATTTTTGACAATGCCATTATAAATTGAGTTTGAGGTGAATTATTTCAATGCCTCTAACTTTTAACTTAAATTTATTTTCCATATGGACACAACTAAAATTTTTATCAACACTCAAAACATCAAATATACCTTGGTCTCTACACATATAGAAAGGAGCTAATTTAATATCCAACAAGAATAGTTCCTAAAAAACTATTAGTAATACAATTCTCACTTTACACCATCTGAGCACCATATGCATTATTATCTTCCAATGTAACTTAATCTTTCCCTTAAGTTGCTAACCTTAATAGTGACCAATTTCTTCACAATAATAACGCTTAATAATAATAGTGTCTCTCAACCTAAATACAGATTTTCTACTATTTCTTTTCCTCTTATTCAAACTTCTCCATCTAGCTAGTATTTAAGATTTATTTATATTATCTTCGTCCATCCATTAACTTTTTATTTCCTCTTAAAACTATTATTTCATTAGCGTAAATCTATCTACACGTCCATATATGTTGACAACTTATAATTAACTAGTAACTTTTTTAATTAATTATACCTTACAATGATTTAAAATTAAAAATTAAAATAAATGTATATAAAAATTTAAATTTACTATAGAAAATAAAAATTTTAAAAATTAAGCTACATTTTTGTAAATTATGTTCATTTAAAATTAGGGGTGTGCAAGACCCGACTAGTCTGAATTTTTCAGTCCGAACCGAACTAAAAATTTGGACCGAATCGGAACAAATCGGGTAAAAAGGCAGGTTAGTAAATTTGGGTAAAGTAATATAGGGTTATGGAGTGTGGGTCGGTTGTGAACGTTTGCCAACCAACCCACCCGAACTTCTAAATTTTCTATCCTTTAAACGGTGCATTTATATATATATATATATATATATATATATATATATATATATATATATATATATATATTAATCCTAACCCTAAACCCACCTCTTCATTCCATGCCACCCTCTCCTTCAGTCCTTCTCAATCCTTCTCCTCTTCTCTGCAGACCCTTCTCTGCCTCTCCTCTTCTCTCTCTCTGTGCATTAGCTAACCCTAAAATCTTTTATTTTTCTTACATTTCCTTATCTCTCGAGTCTTAACCATGGCCTATTACCTTTATTTGTAATCCCCTATTGTCTTTTTTAATCTCTCATCCTCTCTAGGCTGTAGATATATATGATAGGAATCAATCTCATCCTCTTCTTGTTATTTTCTTAAAAGAACACAACTATTTACACATATTTATAATCACTAGAGACAAAAAAAATTATATTTTAACACAGATCTGGTAAATATATTATGTAATTTGAATTTTTTAGTTACTGTGTATTGTTATTTTGAATTTTTTTTGTTTTTTATATTTATAAAATTTATTGATTTCATATTTTATTGTTTTGGTAATTTTTTTATAAGATTTCATATGCATACATCATGCAGGAGTAATAGTATGTTTTGTTCATAGATAGCATGATCTGCAAATATATTTATATATATATTTGAAATTATTTGCATAAATTATAATTTATTAAGTATGTGATTTGGTGGGTAGTCATTAGATTTATTTCTATTTTTAGTATTTAATATTATTGATTATGGGTGTTCTGAGTTTTGTGGAAATTAATTATATTTGTATATGTGTGTGACTCTGCTTGTTGTGATGGTTAATTTCAATTGAAAAAATCAACTGAACTTAAATGGTGGAGGCATTACATAGTTGATCGATCCTTTTGAGTTCTGTCACTTCTGGTTTTAAATTTAATATTGAAAAGGTGGAAGCATTCCAAAAAAATCAATTCAGAGACATGAAATCTAAAAAGTGTGTCTGATTTGATTATGAAAATGTTTATATATTTGTTTATTTCTTAGTTTTAGAGTTTTTTACATGCCTCTGGATGAGTAATTATTTTTTTTATATCTTATATCCTAAATAGAAACTGGCAATGGCTGAGGTGCCCCAATTTGTCAGACTAATATTGGAGATGAGGTGGAAGCAAAAACTCTGTAACTGAGCAAACAGGCTCTGCTTCCTCTAAAAAAAAGGAAAGAGATCGATTCCGGAAGTTTAGTATAGGAGCATTTTGAGAGGATAAAAGATGGTGAAGGGGTTACACAAAAAGGTAGATGTCTCTACTATGCTAAATTATTTAATGCTCATCCCAAAAGGCATGGTACATCTTCTTTATAAAATCATATTCTCACTTACACTAAAAATCCTAACAGTAAAGACACTAGGCGGTCTTTGTTGACTTTAAAACCTACTGGTGCTGAATCTTCTACATCTGAAACTATTGGGGTGTTAGGAACATGAAATTTGACTAGGATTTGATTAGAAAGGCACTTGCTGAAATGGTTATTATAGATGAACTATCTCTTAAGTTTGTTGAAGGGGAGGGTTTTAAAAAATTTATATTTGTGTATTGTCCTAGATTTAAAATTCCTTCTAGATAGACTGTTAATAGAGACTGTATAAGTATGTACCTAGAAGAGAGGCTAAAATTGAATTTTTTTAAAATCCATTCAAAGGCTTAATTATATATGCATCATTACACATTTTATTGATGATGAGTGAAAGATTCATAAAAGAATCATTTCTTTTGTACTTTTGAGCTCACATAAAGGTGAGTACATTGCTAAGGCATTGGAAAATTATTTGGTTGAATGAGGGTTAAAGAATGTTTTTACTGTGACTGTTGATAATGCCTCTAGTAATGACACATTAATGTTAAAAGAAATTGCTATCTTAGGGTACAAGTTCTGTTAAAGCTAAATATGTATATATAAGGTGTTTTGCATATATTTTGAATCTAATTGTACATGATGCATTAAAGGAAGTTTCAAATTTAGCAAAAAAACGTTAGGAAAGCTATCAGATATATAATAAATTCACCTGCTAGATTGAGAAAGTTTAGGGAATTATCTTATTTGGTTGGTATTGAGTCCAAATTTGCTTTGTCTCTAGATTTGCCAATTATATGGAATTCTACATATTTGATGCTTAAAACTGCATGTATATATGAAAAGGTTTTTGAAAAATATGAGGAAAAAAAATATGCATTTACAATAAAATTAGGTGATGATGTGCCTGATATTTTTTATTGGCATTATGTTTCAAAGATGGTTGAGTTCTTGTAGTACTTCTATGACATAACACTTAAAATATTTAGTTCTTTATATATCATTGCAAACTCATTTTTTAATAAAATTTTTGGCCTTCATTATCTATTAAGTGAGTGGAAGCAATCATCTGATGATAGCCAAATATCAATAGGCTTGAATATGAAGAACAAGTTTGATAAATACTAGGGGAATCTATAAAAAATGAATTACATGATTTCTTTGCTAATATTTTGGACCCACAAACAAACTTGAGTGCTTGGAATTCTCTCTAAGTTAAATGTATAGGTCAAATTTTGGTGGAAGCTTATTTTCTCTTATTAAGTCATCTCTGTTTGAGCTGTTTGAGGACTATAATGCTATGTATGCCCCTGTTATTGCTGGTTGTAAATCTTAGTCCTAATCAACTATTTCTAGTAAAAGTAGTCAATTTCCAACTGCTACTGATGTTCCTGCTGCTTTTGGAAAGGGTTTGTATGTGTTAAAAGCTAAATTTAAGAAGCAAAAAATAGAGATTGGGCTTGGTAGAAGTAAGCAATATGAACTTGATGTATATCTAAGTGAGGCAATTATAGATTAAAAGGATTCTTTTGATGTGTTGAGATGGTGGAAACTAAATTCTTAAAGATTCTCAATCCTCTCTCGATTGGCTAAGGATGTCCTAGCAGTGCCAATATCAACTGTTGCTTCTGAATCTGCTTTTAGCACTGGAGGAAGAGTGCTTGATGTGTTTAGGAGTTCTTTAACTCCTAAAATTATAGAAGCCCTTATTTATACACAGGATTGGCTAAGATTGTCTGACAATCCAATTTCAATTGAGGAGGTATTTTATGATCTTGAAAAGTTTGAAAAGGGTCAGTTCTATTTTTTATGCATGTATTTACCATTATTATTAATTCCTGGTATATTTTGGATTGGTACTTTCTGAATTCTCTTTTTTCTCTTCTTCCTTTCTTGGCAGAGCTACCTCAAATGGGCATTGGTCCTTCACAGTCACTAGTAACTCCATCATAGTGTTTGTTAGCATATTTAGCTAACAATTTCAGTAAATTTACTCTGACCCTATTTGTTAATCTCATATTTACTCCTGTTGTTGTTTGTGATTTTTTTACTGTGATATGAGTAATGTGACCAACTTGTTCAACAAGTTGTAGTTGCTAACTCCATTGTCACTTGTATATGTGCATTAAGGCAATGATGGAGCTTCCACCATATCTGAGCAAAAAAGGAATACTTGATTACAATCCCTTGGTAGTAATTTATAATTGATGTTGGGATTGCGTCTGAGATTCTTATATGATTTGAAACTCATATTATGAGCCTCTTCTTATGTTGCTTATGTTGATATTAATCTTGTTAATTGCATTTATATAATATATTTTGTGAGTTCTGACATTATAACATATGTTGTGAATACTGATGACTTGTATTTGTATAGTAGGCTTATTATAACATCATGTCATTTTATTTGCTTTACTATACTATAAATGAAAGTCCCAGAATGTGACAATGGTAATTGATGTAATGGGAAGGATCTTGATCTTTTATACATATTGTGTTTTTTGAGTTAGACTATTCTATTTTTTGCAAAAGAATTATGACTTTGAGGCAATGATGATGTATATTTGCTTCCACCTCTTCAATTTTCAATCAAACAATGAATGCTTAATTTCTTAAGTTTCTTTGGTAGCAAATTTTTTATTTGTTGTCAAAAATATGACATTATATTCATGTGATGAATCTTATATTCTGAGCCTCAAATTCAAAATTCTTTTGACAGTATTATTTGCTTCCTCATGTTTGTTATATCATGTTACTTAGATTTCTTATTTGAGCTATTATTGTGAGACCCGCAACACGTGGCCTCTAATAAACCCATACACGTGTCCAAATTAGAAAGAATTAAAAATTCCTTCAAGGACATAAATTCATGTCATGCACATTCACACATGCCTCTTGCATAAATAGTATTCATAC
>CATIWO010560807.1:0-17135 GCA_949673435.1 Macaranga tanarius | reverse complement strand
CAAATGGCATCTTTTTATAAGTAAATGTGCCATAGGGACATGTAAATGTCTTTTATCTTGATCCTTTGGAGCAATTGTTATCTGATTGTAGCCTGAATAGCCATCTAAGAAGCAGTAGAAAGTATATCCTACTATCCTCTCCAACATTCGATCAATGAACAACAGTGGAAAATGATCTTTCCTCATAGCTGAATTCAATTTCCTGTAGTCAATGCACACTCTCCATCCATTCACCACTCTTGTAGAAATCTACTTACCTTTTTCATTTTCCACCATGGTCATGCCTACTTTCTTTAGTACACACTGGATAGGACTTACCCATGAACTATCTGAAATTGGGTAAATAATTTCAGCGTCTAATAGCTTAACCACCTCTTTCTTCACCACTTCTTGCATGTTTAGATTGGCCCTTCTTTACCTTTCAATGGTTGGCTTATATCCCTCTTCCATTAGAATCTTGTGCATGTAATAAGATGGACTTATCCCTCTTATATCACAAATTTGCCAACCAATTGCTCTTATTCTCCTCTTAAGCATCCTTACAAGTAAGTTTTCTTAGTCTCGGGTAAGTTTAGAGGATATAATCATAGGTAAAGTTTGATTCTCTCCAAGAAAAGTATACCTCAAATGTTGGGGTAAAGGTTTCAAGTCTACATTCGGTGCTTTGATGATTGATGGTGGTATAGGTTCAATGTTTAGTAATTGGATTTGGGAAAAAGGGGTTTGGTATTTAAGGTATTCTTCATCTTGGGAGGTTTGTACCTTCATACACTTCTTAATATTCTCCAATTCATCATAATTTTCCAACCTCCTTAGTTGGACTTCACTCACACATTCATCCAAAACATCAACTCTCAAGCATAAATTATTATCAGAAGAATGTTTCATACCTTGATAGATATTGAACTTACAACTTTCCTCACCTACTCTTAGAGTCAATGTTCCATTATATACATTAATGATTGCTTTTGCCATGTAAAGGAAGGGCATACCAAGAATCAATGGAACATCTTCATCTTCCTCAAAGTTAAGGACCACGAAGTCAACTAGAAATATGAATTTTCCAGCCCTTACAAGTACATCTTCTACTATACCTTCTGGTTCTTTTATTGTCCTATCTGCAAGTTACAAGCGAATGCTTGTAGGTTTTGCCTCTCCTAATCCTAATTTCCTATAAATTGACATCTCGCATAAGATTAATGGAAGCACCTGAATTACATAATGATTTTTGAAATGATAAATTTTCTACAGAACATAGGATAGTAAGACTCTCTAGTTGCTTCCTTTTTAAAGGGAGTTTATTAGAGATGATGGCACTGTACTTCTTTGTAAGCGTAACTATCTCACATTTATGTAACTTCTTTTTATTGGAAATTAGCTCCTTCAAGAACTTTGCATATTAGGCATCTAAGAAAGACATTCCACAAGAGGCATATTGATATAGAGTGTCTTGAATCTTTCCAAAAACTTTACAAACTGCTGATCATGCTCCTGTTTCTTCAGCCTTTGTGGATATGGTACTGGAGGTTCATACGGTCGAATTGGTGGTGATTTTGCTTTCTCTTTAGTCTCATTTTAAACTTCTGGATCCTTTTAAACAGCAACCCATTCATCTTCTTGCTCTTTCTCTCCTTCGTTCATCTTTTCTTCATATTCCAGTATTGCTTTGGGTGTTTGAATCTCTATGCCACTTCTCAAGGTAATAGCCTTCAACTGTTTTTTTAGGTTTTTCTTTATTACTCGATAATGCACATTGATTCCTTGTAAACAAGGAATTTGCTAGCTGCCCCACTTGCACTTCTAGATTATGAATAGAAGAAAAATGATTTCGAATCATTTGCTCCATCCTCTTTTGAGCTTCATCTTGCTGACTCATCTTTGATGATATTACATCCATAAATTTCTCCATCTTACTTTCTGTGGAAGTTTCAGAGAATGAACCTTTGTCTTGGTGAAATTGAGGTTAAGGTTGTTGTGCATTCTGACCTCCAAATCCTGGTGGTGCTTGTGGTCACCACTGGTTATTCCCTTGATTGCTCCAAGAGAGATTTGGATGATTCCTCCAATTAGGATTGTAAATGTTACCATAGACTTGGTTTTGAGGTCCTTTGAAGTTGCCCACATAGTTGACTCCATCTGCGGACATTTCTTGCATCATTTGATACTCTATTGTAGGATAACCTCCTTGACATAGTTCACAAGAAGAAGACAATATTGATACTGCATTAACGTTCACTTTGTCCATCCTTTTTGTAAGAGCATCAAGCTTTACATTCAACATGGTAAAATTTTCCACTTCTATTGCTCCAGCTTTCTTTGTAATAGTTCTCTCATTAGACCACAAGCTTTGAGTATTGGCCATTTCTTTAAAGAGATCTAAGGCATCTTCTGGTGTCTTTGACATGATAGTGCCTCCAGTTGCTGCATCAATGTTGACTCTAACCACATGATTGACTTCTTTATAAAATGATTATACCAAATCCTATGTAGAAATCAATTGAGGCGGGCATTGCTCCTAAAGGTCTTTGAATCTTTCCTAACACTCATACAATATTTCATTATCTCTTTGAAAGAAAGAGTTAATTTCATTTCTGATCCTCAATACCTTTGCAGGTGGTAAGTATTTGTTGAAAAAGGCTATGTAGAGCTCTTGCCAAGTATTAATGGAGTTGGGTGGCAGACTTATAAACCATCTTTTTGCTTTATCCATAAAAGAAAATGGAAAGAGAATCAACCGGATTGCATCAGACTGTACTCTATTTATTTTGAAAGTAGAACAATACTCCAAAAATTGAGACATATGACTAAATGGATCCTCATGTAGCAGCCCATTGAATGGTGAATTTTGGATTATTTAGATCATTGCCAGCTTGATTTCAAAGTTGTTTGCTGCTACCGCCGGCCATACAATTGTTGTTTGGTCACATTGTACATTAGGACTCATAAAATCTCGCATGGTTCTCTGGCCATTCTGAGGATTCTGAAGAAATTATTGCCTTGGAGGCTTATTTCTTTTGTCGTCCCCTACGTTCATTTTGCTTGGTGATTGTTTTTTCTTTTTCTGATGAACTGTTTTCTCTAACTCCAAATCAAGTGGTATCAACAAAAGTCCCTGTTTGCATGCACTTTATGTGATATGCATAAACGAACATAAATTCCTGCAATACCACAATTAAAAATAAAATTAAAAATAATGTCTAAATCAAGTAATATAATTTTCTTACAATATCAATTTTGACAATCCCTAGCAACGGCGCCAAAAACTTGATGAGTACAAATCTACAAGTATACAGAATCATAACAAGTAGTAATCAAAATATCATCCCACAAAGATTGTAAAATTGAATACTGAAATAATCACTATATTTGTTTGTTTAGAAACCGAAATTAGGGTTGAATTTACAAAGAACTAAACTAAATCAAAATAAAAGAAATTAGAATTTAATCAAATTTAAAATCTAGGATTCTTACTCTTAATTTGATCGTTTTTTAAGATCAATTAACCAAAATAAAAGAAATTAGAATTTAATTAAATTTAAAATCTAGGATTCTTACTCTTAATTTGATCGTTTTTTAAGATCAATTAACTAACTAGGTCATGTTAATCCTAATTCATTTTGAAGGAATCTTAGGAACCATAGATCTTCCTCTCAGACAAACCTATGATTAATTGAGAATTAATTAACACTAAGTTTTCCTGTTCTCACCAACCTAATGTCTTTTAAAACTAATTTTAAAACATAACCTTTTAATCAATATTAACCTTTTAACTGTCTCTCAACTAATTAAGTAATTAATAGGTTATTGCCTAATCCTATAGAACCTATCTCTCAATCAAGCTCTATAGTGTTAATTCAACCTTAGGGTGATCAGGCCTAAAATGATATTAAGCATAACAATAACCAATAAATTAGAACTAACAACCTAACATTAATCACAATAGGCACATAGTCAAATAGGAATAAGAACCATAAAAAGGATTTTAGCCAGTTATATTAAAAAGAAAAGAAAGAGATGAAGAAATGAAGAAACAAATCCAATCATTATGAATAATAAGAAAAGTTAACAAGGAAACTTCCTTCACAAAGGTGTAGAGAATGCTTGTTCTTCACAATCTTCAAATCAAATCCCTAGTCTAATATGAGCAAAGCATAACAAAAACTAAAAATGTTCTGAAAAATAAAATAAAATAGAAATCCTTCCACAACTTAATGAAAAATAAATGGTTCTATTTATAGACCTAGTTACCTAGCTAGAAAAGTCATCTAAAACCTTTCAAACTCTATCTAATGTAGAGCTTAAAGACGAGCTCAATTCTATCCAAACTTTAGCTTAAACTCATCAACTTGTTGGCTGCCACATTAATATACACGGGTGCACAGGAAAGTGGCATGGCCGTGCAACATAGCATTCCTGAATCATCCGGAGACATGCACGAGCGTGCAAGAATATGGCACGACCGTGCAACCCTGTAGATTGCTTTCTTCGTGAATCAGGCATGACCATGCAGGAATATGGCATAGTCGTGCACTACTGCTGCGAGGATAAACTTCAATCTTGACATCCCAACCTTATCTTATCTTCATTTTCTATCTTCATCCTCTCCCAAATGCATCCTACAAATAAAAACTCAACAAAATTATTTATTCAAAGTAAAATTAACTAAATCCTAATAACATAAATAAAATAACCAAAATAACTATAATAACTAAAAATCAATTAAATATACAACTAACTAAACCTAATATGCATAAAATAAAGTGCTCAAAATAAATATTTTGCACACTTATCAGGCACCGCATGGAAGCCAAATTGGGGGAAAAGATGACAAGGTGCAATCTATGGCAAAAAGTGACTCTAGCAATCCAAAGACAATGTGGACAAGGGTAAAGCCATAGCTAATAAAGAACGCATAAGGGACATCAAGTGTTTTAGATGTTTAGGGCGAGGGCACATTGCTTCTCAATGTCCTAATAAAAGAACTATTCTGATGTGTGATGTCACTTATGAGAGTGGAGAAGAGGATGATAATTTAGATTAGATGCTCGAATTGGAGGATTGTAGTAACAATGAAAGGGGTAATATGTTGACTCCCATGGAGGGAAAATCTTTAGTTGCAAGGATAACTCTTAATACACAACTTAAGGTTGAAGATAGGGATGAGTAATGTGAGAATACTTTTTATACAAGATGTATGGTTAAAGACAGAATTTACAACATGATCATTGATGGTGGGAGTTGCATGAATGTGGTTAGCACCGAGTTAGTTGAGAAGTTGGGTTAGGCAACTACTAAGCACCCCAAACCATACAAACTACAATGGTTGAATGACACAAGGGAAGTCAAAGTGACGCGTTAATGTAAGGTTCCTTTCACTATATGAGTCTATAATGATGAGGTGGAATGTGATGTAGTGGTCATATTCTTTTAGAGTGACCTTAGCAATTTGATAGAGGAGTGAATCATAATGGCTACAAAAATAGATACTCATTCATATGGGGAGAATAAAAAAGACCTTAGTGCCATTATCTCCTAAATAAATCTTGAAGGATTAATTAAAGATGGTACATAAAAAAAAGGGTAATGAGGGAGAGAAAATTAAGAGTGAGGTTAAGAGTTCAAAAGAAAAGAGTGTGGTGAGTGTGCAAGAAAAAATAGAGAGTTAGGGCAAAATAAAAGAGAGAAAAAAAGAGAGAATTTCTTTGCCACCACTAGTGAGATAAGGACTTCATTCTTAGGAAAACAGCCCATAATTTTATTTTTATACAAGAAGGCTTTGATGACTAATCTTGATTTAGATAACTCTTTGCCTAATGTTATTCGTATGTTATTACAGGAATTTGCTGATGTGTTTCCCAAGGAAATACCTAAGGGTTTGCCACTAATTAGAGGGATTGAGCATTAAATTGACTTCATTCCAAGAGTTCAAATACCTAACAAACCCGTCTATAAAAGTAATCCTGAGGAGACGAAGGAGCTTTAGAGGCAAGTATAGGAGCTTTTAAACAAAGGCTATATTAGAGAGAGTATGAGTCCATATGTCGTTCTGGTTTTGTTAGTACCTAAGAAGGATGGATCATGGCGCAAGTGCGTGGATTGTCAAGCTGTAAATAATATCACTGTAAAGTATAGACATCCTATACTTTCGTTAGATGATATGTTAGATGAATTACATGGGTCATGTGTGTTTTCTAAAATTAATTTAAGAAGTAGATGTCATCCAATTCGTATGCATGAAGGTGATGAATGGAAAACAACCTTTAAGACTAAGCATGGTTTGTATGAATGGTTGGTTATGCCTTTTGGCTTAACTAATGCACCTAGCACTTTTATGAGATTAATGAACCATATTTTGCGTGCTTATATAGGGAAGTTTGTTGTAGTATACTTTAATGATATACTTGTGTATAGTAGGAGTTTAAAGAGTCATGTTGAGCATTTGAGTCTTGTCCTTACTACACTTAGGAAAGAACATATGTTTACTAACCTTAAAAAGTGTTGTTTTTGTTCTAGTTCTATTATACTTTTAGGTTTTGTTGTGTCTGATAAAGGTATTGAGGTTAATGAAGAAAAGGTCAAAGCAATCAAGGAGTGGCCTACTCCTAAGTTTATCACTGAAGTGCAAAGTTTCCATGGATTAACTAGCTTTTTATAGGCATTTTGTAAAGGACTTTAGCACTACTGCAACACCTTTGACTGAAGTTGTGAAGAAAAGTGTGGGTTTCAAATAGGGAAAAGATCAAGAAGATGTATTTTAGCTAATTAAAGAGAAATTATGTAGTGCACCCTTACTTGCATTACCTAATTTAAGTAAGACTTTTGAGATAGAGTGTGATGCATCAGGGAATGGTATTAAGGCTGTTTTGATGCAAGAGCAAAGGCCTATTGCTTATTTTAGTGAGAAACTTAATGGGGCAGCCTTAAATTATCTTACATATAATAAAGAGCTTAATGCATTAATGAGGGCATTACAGACATGGCAACATTATTTATAGCCCAAGGAGTTTGTTATCCATATAGATCATAAGTTGAATTGAAAGCATGCTAAGTGGATGGAATGCATTGAGACATTTCTTTATGTTATCAAGTATAAACAAGGCAAGGAAAACATTATAGTTGATTAACTCTCAAGGAGGTATGCATTACTTAACTCAATGAATGCTAAAATACTAGGATTTGATCATATGAAGGATTTTTATGCTAGTGATTCTGATTTTTGTAATGTGTATGAAGCATGTGAAAAGGTAGCCTTTGGTAAGTTTTATAGGTATAAGGGATATTTATTTAGGGAGAATAAACTTTGCATTCCTCAATGTAGTTTACATGAGCTTTAGTGAGGGAAGCTCATAACGGTGGTTTGATGGGGCATTTTGGAGTTAAAAATACCTTAGATATGCTTAGTGAACACTTCTTTTGGCCACATTTGAGAAGAGATGTTGAACGTATTTATGCAAAATGTGTTAAGTGTAAACAAGCTAAGTCTAAAATTATGCCTCATGGGTTATATATGCCTTTAGATATGCCTAATGAACCTTGGTTACATATTTCTATATATTTTGTGTTGGGTTTACCAAGGTCCAAAATGGGTCAAGATTATGTATTTATTATTGTTGACAGGTTTAGTAAGATGGCACATTCATTCATTGTAATAAAATCGATGATAAAATAAACATTGCAAATGTGTTCTTCAAAGAGGTTGTTCATTTGTATGGTATTCCAAAAAGCATCGTGAGTGACAGAGATACCAAGTTCTTAAGTCACTTTTAGAGTACATTATGGAGTAAGATGGAAATTAAATTGTTATTCTCAAAAACATGTCATCCATAAATGTATGGGCAAATAGAAGTGGTAAATAGAACATTGGGAACATTATTGTGGACTATTATTAGTAAAAACCTAAAGAATTAGGAAAAGAGTCTACCATTTATTGAGTTTGCATATAATAGGAGCATACATACTACCACAGGTTATTCACCTTTTGAAGTGGTATATGGGTTTAATCCTCTCATACCTCTTGACTTATTACCTCTACCTTTAAAAGAGCAAGTTAATATGGATGGAGTGAAAAAGGCTGAGTTTATAAGAAATCTCCATGAGAGGGTTAAAGAAAGAATTAAGAGGAAGAATGAGCAATATGCAAATCAAGCTAATAAGGGGTGTAAGCAAGTTGTATTTAAATTAGGAGATTGGGTTTGGGTACATATGTGCAAGGAGAGTTTTCCTTCCCAAAGAAAGTCTAAATTGCAACCATGTGGTGATGGACCATTTTAAGTAATGGAGCGCATTAATGACAATGCCTACAAACTATATCTAAAAGGTGAGAGTAATGTGAGTGCTACTTTCAATGTTGCTGATCTAGTTCCTTTTAATTTTGATGTAGGTTTTCATTCAAGGATGAATCTTCTTGAGGAAGGAAGGAATGATGAGAATCAAAGTCAATGAAAGGGGTCAAAGAATCCTTTACAAGGAATTGGTAGTCCAATGTCGAGAAACTGAGTCAAACTTGCCAACATAGCACTTTCAAAGTTGATCTACAACCTTTTAGCTAAGGAGAGTGTGAATTTTGAAGATGTTAAAGTTGAGGGAGCATCACCAAAGCTTGTCAATGTGTTTTTTTGTGAGTTTTCAAGGCTTTAAAGGAGTTCTAGGTTTAACACGCCCGTGTCCTAATTTATATGGCTGTGTTGAAGGTGCCTAAAAGGGGCAGTGTCCCTGCTTATGTCTGCAACATACCTATGTATCTACCCATATTCAGAAGTACTAAATTTTAGGGATTAAAACACGGCCACCTATAAAGTTGTGTATTGTGTTTTGAGTCAAATCCAAATTAATTAGGATTTGATTATTTTATTTCCTATTTTTAGTATTAGGATTTAGTTTAAGAGTTTTAAGTTTAATAGGAATTTCATATCCTTTATTTTCTTATAAATAGGCATTATTCTTGATATGAAAATAACTAAGTTTTGAGATTAATTAAATTTTCTAAGAATTTATTTCCTTTAGTTTTTGCATGAACTATTTTAGCCTTATCAAGCTAATTGCTTGTGGTGGCCATTCTTATTCCTTATCACCCTCTTATTCTTTCCTTTGTTCTAGGGTGTGGTAGAAAACACTCTAAGTTTATTTGATCAATTTGTAATGAAAGGTCTTAGGTTTAATATACCAAAGGTTTAGGTTGGTTGATTCAAACGAATTTAGGGTTTCTTTTTTTATCCTTTCCTTTTATTGTTGACTATTCATTCCATGAATTTTGGTACTTTCTTGGCCACGTGGGTTGATTTGAGATTGTTAGGGTTTTCCTACCAAGATCACATCAGAAGCCATGGTTCTATGACATTTAGAGGTATTTGAAAGATATGGTTTATCCAGAGATGGTCAATAGAAAGAACAAAGCAGTGATAAAGAAGCTTGCAATAAACTACTTCTCATATTAAGGATTGCTATATAAAAGGACTTCAAACGGAATGCAACTTAGGTGCCTAATAGAAAAGGAAGCCAAGAAAGTAGTAGAGGAAGTGCACCTTAGAATCTATGGTGCATATATGAACGGATGGGCATTAGCCAAGAAAATCATGAAACTAGGCTTCTTTTGGGTCACATGGTTCAAGACTGCATAAAGTATGTGAGGAAATGTCACGAGTGTCAAGTGCATAGGTATATAAGCCATTTACCTCCAACTAAATTACACCCTATGAGCTCTCTCTAGCCATTCTCAGCATGGGGGTTAGACGTTATTAAGGAAATACATCCAATTACTTTAAATGGGCATAGATGTATTATGGAAGCAATAGACTACTTCATAAAGTGGGTTAAAGCTAAATCTTTCTCCAAAATGGGGATAAAACAAGTGGTAAAATTCATTAAGATGAATCTTTTTTATGGATACAGGATCCTTCACCACATTATATTAGATAATGGAGTTCAATTCTAGGGAGAAATAAAGGAATTGTTAAGGAGATATAAGGTGGAATATCATAAATCATCCCTTTATAGACCACAGGCCAATGGTGTTATAGAAGCTACAAACAAGAGCTTTAAGAAGGTACTTGCTAAGATGACAAAAACCTGTAAGGATTAGGTTGACCTCCTACCTTATGCCCTTTGGGGGTATAAAACTACTGTGAGAACTACCACAGATGCAACACCTACTCTTTTGTGTATAGATCAGAAGCGGTATTGCAAGTAGAAGTCAAATTGAGATCACTACGAGTAATGATGAAAGTGGGATTACCCAAAGTAGAAAGGGCTAAATAGAGGTATGAGCAGTTAACCTAGTTGACAGCATAAGGTTAAGGGCATTACACACTATACAATTTTACCAGAGAAGAATTATCGATGCATTCAACAAGAAGGTAAAACCAAACAATATCAAAGAAGGAGATTGGTTTTTGAAGCATATGAAAGAAATATTATCAGATCCGAGAGGAAAATTCAGGCCAAATTAGGAAGGACCTTTCTTGGTCAAGATGGTTCTTTTAAAGGGAACGGTCAAGCTAATGGATCCGAAGGGAAACAAGTTCTTTAACCCAGTCAATATGGATTGTCTGAAGTGATACTATGTACAAAAAAACTACGCTTGATTAGAAAACCTAAAAGAGCTAATTAAGGCAAAATAAGCGGTAAAATACTTAGTCAGAAAACTCAGAAGAACTAGCCAAGTACAGGGGTATTATCATTTTAAAGTGCTTGAAATGTAATCTTGCCCTTGTTAAATATTGAGTTATTACATTTATGAATGAATGTTGAGAATATGCCTAAGTATGTAATGTTTTATCAATGCGATGACCAAATGATGCCCAAATATAAATAGGACACATCAAGCAAACTTTAGTTTTCTACATTATCATAATGAGATCATGTACTATATAACATGTTTCTTAGCACAGGTCCAGTCTAGTACATCAATGTTAACTCAAGTACTACCACTACCACCTACAAAAGTATAAGATGAGTCAATCTTGGAAATTAGAGAAGCCTATCAAGCAGCTATCTAAGTCTTATATACAGCAACAGTAGTGATATCATAATCTCCAGCAGCGAGATGGTGAAACCTTTTACCTAGCCACTTGGTCCAAAAACCATTAATGAAGTGCTGCACTCCTCGCTGAGTCACAAATCCTCTTCAGAACTGTGCTATCTCTGGAGGGATACTCTGCCTAATCCCACACTACCTTCAAATGTACAATGGAGAATAATGGGTGCAAGATCTGAATTCAGAGATCGGAATATAGTTGATATAGGTCCTCACAGTGATCTGCTCTAGGCTCCACCAAAGGCAAGTGCAACAAATCTCCTTATCTGAAAGGGTCATTATCCAAGTGCTCCACTCCCCGAGTGATAATTCTGAAGGGGGCCGATCCAAAATCCTCCTTAGTCACTTCTCCTAATGACACCTAAGCCCATATCATGAATGACAGCATAATGGAGGCTCCAAAATGCTCAGCTTCTCCTATAACCAAATCTATAATGATTGAATGGGGAAAGATTAGTCTTAAGCCTTTGAAGTGAGATGAAAAATGAAAAACAAGCTACCTAAAGAAGTAGGGGGCTACTAGTGAATAGTGTACTTCTTCCCAGGTGGATGTCATCAAGACCCTGTATAGTCTTAGCTAAAATCAGTGGGAAGGGGGTTAGCCTGTGCTCAATACCTCCCACTGTACCTAAGATCTTTTAGTTACTAAGTCCATCAGCAGAAACTATCAGAAATTGAAGGAAGAAGTAGCATGACAAGAGGCAAGCCCAAAATGAACTCCCAGACTGCTGAGATGCATATGCAGTAAGCAAGCAAGATAGGATCAAACGTCTCTCTAGGGTAATAATTAAAGGAAGTGTGGATCATGTAATAACCAAAAGTGCAGAATTTTAAAATTTTTGATTGCATGCAACACTTGCATCACACATGAAACACATCCATGCCCATAGATCATATCATATGGCAAATACATAGCTAAACATGCATCTAGAGCAATATAATACATCAATAAACAACCAATGTAACATCCTGCCCTAGAAACTAATTGGTTTATATATGGATTTATGGACTTATTTACAATAGAAATAAATTTGAGGACCTTTTTGAAAGTTAGGCTTTATTTCAGGGGTCAAATAGATATTTTGTTTAAAAAAATATTTGGAAAAGAGCACTGTA
Source organism: Macaranga tanarius (assembly GCA_949673435.1). Lineage (NCBI taxonomy): Eukaryota > Viridiplantae > Streptophyta > Magnoliopsida > Malpighiales > Euphorbiaceae > Macaranga > Macaranga tanarius. The sequence continues at coordinate 4,987 of CATIWO010560807.1, read as the reverse complement.
GCTGTTCTCCTTCCCTACGTTTCTTCTCCTTCATATCACCATTGTTTTCTCTTATTTATTTATTTCTTTCTTCCTCACTTTTCTCTTCTTTTCTTCTTCATTTTCTTATTTCTGTTCCTTTAAATTTTTAATCAAAAAGTTTACAAAGAACAAATTCGAAGCTTTACCTAGAAAATTCAAGATTGATACATAAGATTTTTGGTAAGTTTGTATATTTAAACTTTCAAGCTTTTGAATTGAGCAAAAATGGATGTTTAGATTGGATTTTGAGTTTTGATACCTTGATTTGTCATAAACGGACCCCTGATATGTTTCGAATTGAGTCTGGGATTGAATAAAGTTGATTTTTTTTATATTTTTGGTTAATTTCGGGCTATTTCTGCAAGTCTAGGATGATCAGGCGATGCCTCAACACTGAAGAGGCGCCTCAGTACTGCATAGGCGGTGCCTCAGTATTGAGGAAGTGCTTCAGTGCTGAGGTGACACCTCTGTGTACAGAGGAGGCACCTCTATGGGTTCCTCAACCCTAAAAACCCTATTTTAAGCATTTTTAAACCATTGTTTGGGTCCTAAACCCTATTCTTTAGCCGTAAATCAACTTAAGTTAAGTAGAATTAAGATTTAAGCTTGTATTCTTATGATTTTTACTTATGCATGTTAATATCAAATCCGGTTGAAGCTGTAGAGCCAAGGTTAGAGCCAACCAACTAAATTTTGGTTTAGCAAATTCAGGTGAGTGGATATATGCATATAAAACTAGTTTTAAAACCAAGTATATGTAAGAATATGTTTGTAAGGTTTGGTGAAGGTTTTCAATGATTTACATCTGATGTTTCCTTACAAATATGATTTTAGCAAATATTAGTTACAAAGCATGGTTTTACAAGTTATTTAGCTTTTATATCAGAATTGGGAACATATGGCATATAATTATTGTTGATATAGCAAAAGCTGTTTAAAGCAATGATATGTTTAGTATTTTAGTACAATGATTATGTTTCAACTTTATACAATTATCAGCTTTACAATTTATCAAGTATGTTTTAATAGCAAATTAAGAAATGTGATTGATTTGGTTTTATGGACAAACCTATACACTCATATTATGTACCATTTAGATTGCACCATGATGACTGGTGTTTATCTTGGCATTATTATTATGTATATTAGCAATATTATTTAGCAACTGTCTTGGGGACAATGCTTGGTTGTACATATAGTCTTGGGGGCATACAACCTAGTGGTTTAGCTCTGCGCATACGTATGACCAGTATTATTATAGCAGTATATATACACATAGGTTGCCAGCGTCATCATTACACCCATTGTGTCAGCAAAATCTTTGGTTACATTTTAATGAGTGTATGGGATGGTTTTTCTACGAATGTTATTTCTCAGATTATCTCAGTTTTTATAGCAATTTCTTAGCTATAATATGATGTTACTTCAACTAGAAAAAAATCAGCTTACACACACATTTTATTATGTTATTTCTGATAAGAAATAAATCAGTTTATGTAAACTCTGCATTTTGATTTCAGCAGCTTATCGATTTCTATTATTTGCAAGGCAACTTCTGAATATATATTATTTTATGATATTTCAACAGCTTATTAATTATTATTATTATTATATTCGAAGCAGTTTTATTGATATATTTATAATTATTTTTAATAGATAGCTAGTGTTCTCACTTTAATTTATTGTATTTAAAGTTAGTTCACTCACTGAGTATTTTTTTACTCACACTCTTATTTTAAAATATGTTCAAATTTAGTGGAGTATCAACAGTAGCCTGTAGGACCTGTGTTGGGTTATCTACTGGTGTCTAGTGGAGGTTGAGTTAATCACTTTAATAGTTTGTCTTTGATCATATATAAGAGAACTTTATTGTGTATTTAGTAATATTTGTATCCAAACAGTTAAAGAAGTATTAAGGAGATTTTGGATAAGTATTATATATATATATATATTAGCATATCCAGTTACATATTTTCTTCAGCTTTAGCATAGAAACTTTATCATATCACTCCGACTCAGCAGCTAAGGAGTGGGTGTGACAATTTTTGGTATCAGAGCCTAGGTTTAGCAGCTTACCTAGGTTTAACAGTTTGTTTGAGTTTAGTAGCTACAATTACTAAGACTAAGACTTTATTTTCTATTGTGTTTGATAGAACAATGCCGCTAAGACTTAGAGGCGGTAAAGGCCGTGGTAATAATAGTGGCCACGTCACTAAAAGCGTGGATATTGGCCAACCTCATAGGAATCCTTATGATCATCCTAAGAGAGAAGATGATATGTCTATTAGTAGAGGGGAACATATGGGTAATATTGCATCAGGAGCATATCCAGCTATGCTGCATAAGGAAATTCATCTAGGAGATGCCTCAGTACTGCAGAGGCGGCACCTCAGCATTGAGGAGGCACCTTAGTGCTGAGGCGGCGCCTCTGTGCACAGAGGAGGTGCCTCTGTGCATAGAGGAGGCACTTCTGTGCATAGAGGAGGCAACTCTATAGGTTCCCCAACCCTAAAAACTTTATTTTGAGCATTTATGGACAATTTTTTGGGTCTTAAACCCTATCCTTTAGCCGTAGATCAACTTAAGTTTAGTAAAATTAAAATTTAAGCTTGTATTCTTATGATTTTTGCTTATGGATGCTAAAATCAGATCCGGTTAAAGCTGTAGAGCCTAGGCCAGGGCCAACCAACTAGATTTTGGTTCAGCAAGCTCAGGTGAGTGGATATATGTATATAAAACTAGTTTTGAAACCAAGTATATGTAAGAATATGTTTGTAAGATTTAGTAAAGGTTTTCTATGATTTACATCTGATGTTTCCTTACAAATATGATTTTATCAAATATTAGTTACAAAGCATAGTTTTACAAGTTATTTAGCTTTTATATCAGAATTAAAAACATATGACATATAATTATTGTTGATATAGCAAAAGATATTTAAAGCAATTATATGTTTAGTATTTTAGTACAATGATTATGTTTTAGCTTTATACAATTATCAGCTTTACAATTTATCAAGTATGTTTTAATAGCAGTTTGAGAAATGTGATTGATTTAGTTTTATGGACAAATTTATACACTCGTATTATGTACCCTTTAGATTGTACCATGATGGCTGGTGTTTATCTCAGCATTATTATTATGTATATCAACAATATTATTTAGCAAATGTCTTGGGGATAGTGCTTGGTTGTATATATAGCTTTGGGAGCGTACAACCAGGTGATTTAGCTCTACACATGCATATGACCAGTATTATTATAGCAGTATATATACACATGGGGTTCCAGCGTCATTATTGCACCCATTGTGTTAGCAAAATCTTTAGTTACATTTTAATGAGTGTATGGGATGGTTTTTCTACGAATGTTATTTCTCAGCTTATTTTAGTTTTTATATCAATTGCTTAACTATGATATAATGTCACTTCAGCTAGAAAGAAATCAGCTTACGCACACATTTTACTATGTTATTTCTAACAAGGAATAAATCAGTTTATGTAAACTTTGTATTTTAATTTCAGCAGCTTATTGATTTCTATTATTTGCAAGGCAGCTTATGAATATATATTGTTTTATGATATTTCAACAGCTTATTAATTATTATTATTATTATATTCGAAGCAGTTTTATTTATATTTTTATAATTATTTTTAGTAGATAGCTAGTGTTCACACTTCAATTTATTGTATTTAAAGTTAGTCTACTCACTGAGTATTTTTGTACTCGCACTCTTATTTTAAAATATTTTTAGATTCAGTGGAGTATCAGCAGTAGCCTGTAGGACCTGTATTGGGTTGTCTGCTGGTGTCTAGTGAAGGTTGAGCCAATCACTTTAATAGTTTGTCTTTGATCTTGTATAAGAGAACTTCATTGTGTATTTAGTAATATTTGTATCCAAACAGTTAAGGATGTATTAAGGAGATTTTGGATAAGTATTATATATATATATATATATTAGCATATCCAGTTACATATTTTCTTCAACTTTAGCATAGAAACTTTAGCATGTCGTGCCTGCTCAGCAGCTAGGGAGTGGGTGTAACAACCAAGTCATGCATTCATAAAACAAGACCTAGTAACTAACGGTTTGGTAACACTTACAAAACTCCAAGTTAGTAGCACGCTTAATAAGCTTTGGTTGATGTTGATCTACAAGCTCCAAGCTCCCCAAATGTAAAGCATCTAGCTTGAAACACATAAGTTGCACAAGAAAGATCTTCAAGGATGGTGAAAACTCTACCCATAAGCCTCTCTTGTTTGACCCAAGAGCTTGTTAGAGCCACTCCAAGCTTGAATGTATGGAACAAGGATGCAACCTTTAATATAAATAGATATAGTCTTGTACTTGTACACTAGTGGCTTTGTACAACTCTTATACACTAATGGCTTTTACTAGAAAGCACACAACACTTGTGGATATTAATATTCTTTACACTTAAAGAAGAAGAAAGAAGAAGACACTCTCTAACCTTTTTCTCTCTTTTATTAAAATATCAAATTTTGCTCTCAAATATGCATTAGCCTCAGTTGGCTTGGTTGTCTCTACACCCTCCACTAACCATCAACAAAAACTAATTTAATAATAGATTAAGTATCTTATACTCAATCCATATGCATTGTCATAGCTTGAGTGTCTCACACTCAAGCTACATGCATCGACATAGTTTGAGTATCTCATACTCAAGCTACATGCATTGCTATATATTGAGTATCTCACACTCAATCTATATGCATGGCTTTGCTTTACAAGTGAGTGGGTTATGATTAGTTACATGGATAACCTTAGCCTTGATATCATTAACACTTAATGTGTATGGGCTAATGTTATGGGCATATGGGCTTCTCTACACTTAGAGAAGGCCCACTCCATACCAAACTAGACAACTTATGGGCTTATTTAAACTCTTTAAATAAAGCCCCATCCTAAGTCCATTTTAAGTCCATCTTTATCAATATACATAGTC
>CATIWO010560758.1:0-27493 GCA_949673435.1 Macaranga tanarius | reverse complement strand
AGGGAACAAAGGCAAAGAATACTGAATCAATAAAATTTAAACATCATGACGGAACCGGAAAGATAAACTTTGGGCGATTTTGCCATGCCCGATATAACAGGTAATTTTAAAGGAATTATGGCTCCATCAATAGCCAATAATAACTTTGAAATTAAACCAAGCATCATACATATGGTGCAAAACAATCAATTTGGAGGTCTACAAGGAGAGGATCCATATGCTCACATATTGGCTTTTCTCAATGTGTGTGCTACCTTCAAGATCAATGGAGTGATGGATGATGCGATAAGGCTTAGGCTTTTCCCATTTTCAGTCAAGGAAAAGGCACAATTTTGGCTTGCTAGTTTGCCAAATGAATCAATCACTACTTAGGACCAATTGAAGTAAGCATTTCTTCACAAGTATTTTCCACCATAAAAGACCGCCAAGTTTCATAATAAGATCACTACTTTTAAGCAAAACGATAGTGAGACCATTTATGCAGCTTGGGAGAGATTCAAAGAGCTTCAAAGGCAATGTCCACACCATGGCTTGCCCGATAGGATAATCCCTCAAATTTTCTACAATGGGTTGACGGATGAGAATAGGAATATTGTCAATACAGCCTCTAGTGGGAAATGGATGGATAAAACGGCAAAGGAGGCTGTTATTCTACTTGAAGAGCTTGCATCTCAAGGATACATGGGTGATGAGCCAACAATGGCAAAAGCAAGAGGAGTTTTGGAGCTTAACACCATCAATTTATTAAGTTTTAAGGTAGATTCTCCCACCAAGTTGGTAAGTAAATCTCAAGTTAATTCTATTGATAATACTAATGTTGCTTGTGAGCTTTGTGGAAAATCTCATTCATATACTCAATGCAATATGAATTCTAATGCTAATGAGGATGTGAGTTTTGTGCAATGAGCTTTTAACCAAAGAGGGGGACTGAATTCTAATACCTATAATCCTCAATGGAGAAACCATCCTGAATTTTCTTGGTCAAACATATACTCTCAATAAAACCCTCCATTTAACCAAAATTTTTCCAAACTACAAAACCCACATAGTTTCCCTATGAAACCAAATCATCCTTCCTTTAATCCACAACTACCACCAAAGTCTAACTTAGAAGGTCTTATGGAGCAATTCATAAACCAACAATCAACCACCAACAAACAATATGAAGATTAATTCAAGCAACTTAATGCGAGAATTGATTAACTTGTTTCCCACAATAGAATCCTTAAAAATTAAATTATTCAAAAAGCCTCGTCAACCCCTCAACCTTTAGGAAAAATACGTAGTTAACCTAAATTTCAGCTTAAAGAATCTTGTCAAGTTATAAACTTGAGAAGTGGTAAGGAAGTTGGAGATGCTTCAACAAGTAAGAAGAACATGGTGAATGAGGATGATGATGAGGGTGCAGTGAATTCAAAGGTAGATAATGGTATGAAGGATAAAAATGATGATAAGTGTGGTATGGAAGATAAGTATACTCAAGAAGTATTAAGCAATAAAGGTGAGCCAAAAATTGACCTTAGAACCTTACCTTTCCCACAAAGATTTGTAAGGTGCAATCTTGAAAAACAATTTAGTAAGTTTCTTGATCATATGAAATACATAACTATTACTATACCTTTTATGGATACTATTAAAGATATGCCCTCTTGGGGTAAATTTTTAAAGGATATTGTTAACCATAAAGGTAAGATGGAAGAGTATGGGCTAGTTTCACTAGTTGAAGATTCTAAGGCAATGTTCACAATAACTCTACCAAAACTCAAGGATCCAAGTTCTTTTACCATTCCTTGTAGAATAGGTGATCTTGCATTTAATAAAGCTTTATGTGATATAGGTGCTAGCGTGAGTTTAATACCTTATTCTATATATGAGAAAATAGATTTATGTGAATTTAAGCCTACTACCATGTGTCTTTCTATGGCGGATAAATCTATTAAATATCCATTAGGTGTGCTTGAGAATATACCCACCAAAGTGGGTAAGTTTATTACTCCTATAGATTTTGTAGTAATGGATATGGAAAAGGACCCCAAAATTCCTATATTGTTGGGGAGGCCATTTTTAATAACCACAGGAGTGGTCATTGATATGAAAAATGGCAAAATTAAGGTGGAAGTGAATGATAAGTCCATAGTTTTTTATGTTTATAAAATGATTAAGACATCTCCACCTATTAAAGTTTATGGAAGGATAAACTCAATTGATATAATTGATGAATGTGTACAAAATGTTGTTCATAAGTATTTAGGTAAAGACCGTTTGTCAGATTCTGTGCCATAAAAGGTTGATGACAAGCATTCTAATAAGGAGGTTGTAACTTGTGTAAGCATGTTGGAATCGGCTCCATCTACTTATCCTTATAGGTATCAAAGATTTGATCCATTAAGGAAGGAAGATGATCCTAAGCCTTCCTCACCAAGTGAAGCACCCAATTTGGAGCTTAAACCTTTTCCTTCCACTCTAAGGTATGCATTTCTTGATTCTAATTATAATTTTCCTTTTATTGTAAATTCTTTATTACCAAATGATGAGGTGAATGCTTTATGTGATGTTTTGAATAAACATAAGGGAGTAATAGGATATTCAATTAATGATCTAAAAGGATTAAGCCCAACTATTTGCATGTATAGAATCCTTTTAAAAAATGATACTAAGCCTACTATAGAAGCTTAAAGGAGGCTCAATCCCACTCTTAAGGAAGTGATTAAGTTTCTTGATAATAGGATCATATATTCCATTAGTGATAGTAAATGGGTAAGTCCCATTCAAGTTGTTCCTAAAAAGGGTGGCTTGACCGTTATGCAAAATGAACATAATGACTTAGTGCCTACTAGGACTATCACGGGTTGGCATATGTGTATTGACTATAGAAAGTTAAATAAAGTAACTAAGAAAGATCATTTTCCATTGCCTTTTACTGATCAAGTTATAGAAAGATTAGCAAATTTTTCATATTTTTATTATCTTGATGGCCTTAGTGGTTTTTACCAAATTCTATTCATCCCGAAGACCAAGCTAAGACCACTTTTACTTGTCTATATAGTACTTTTTCTTTTAGGCGTATGCCTTTTGGCTTATGTAATGCTCCCACTACTTTCCAAAGATGCATGTTTTCAATATTTAGTAATCTAATAAAGGATTGTGTTAAATTATTCATTGATGACTTTTGTGTTTATGGATCTAACTTTGAAAATTGTCTAGAAAATCTTTCTAAAGTACTTGATAGGTGCAAGGAGAATGGATTAGTACTTAATTGGGAGAAGTGCCACTTTATGGCATAAGAGGGGATTGTTCTTAGCCATATGGTTTCACAAAGAGGCATCGAGGTTGATAGAGAAAAGATAGAGGCCATTGCCAATTTGCTACCTCCAAAGAGTGTAAAGGATATAAGGAGCTTTCTTGGATATGCGGGTTTCTATAAAAATTCATCCAAGATTTCTCTAAGATAGCAAAGCCACTATGCAAGCTACTTGCCAAAGAGGCTATTTTCGAGTTTGATGATGCATGTATAGATGCATTTAGGACTTTAAAGAAGGCTCTTCCTTTAGCACCAGTTTTACAACCACCTAATTAGGAGCAACCATTTGAGATCATGTGTGATGCAAGTAAGTTTACAATTAGGGCTGTTTTGGGGCAAAAAAAAGAAGGCAAGCCTTATGTGATTTATTACGCTTGTAAACTACTTGATAATGCTCAGATTAATTATACCACCATGGAGAAAGAGTTACTTGCTATTGTTTATGCTTTTAACAAGTTTAGAGTATATCTTATGGGGAAAAGGGTTGTATTCCGACCAAGCTGCCCTCAAGTATCTTCTAAGCAAGAAATATGCAAAACTAAGGCTCTTAAGGTGGATTCTAATGCTTTAAGAGTTTGATTATGAAGTGAGGGATAAGAAAAGCGTGAGAATCTTACTGCAGACCACTTATCAAGACTAGATCAAGAGGAATTGAACAAAAGTGATGATGGTGTGCCAATCAATGAGTCATTTCATGGTGAACATCTCTTTACATTAGCTTCTAAGGAACTTCTATGGTTTGTGGATTTTATAAACTACCTTGTGAGTGGAGCTCTACCTTATAGGCTTAATTTTCAGCAAAAGAAGAAATTTCTGCATGATAGTAAGTTCTACTATTGGGAGGAACCTTTGCTTTATAAGAGATGTAGAGATGGTTTGATTAGAAGGTGTGTTCCTCAAGATGAAGTCTAAGATGTTTTGAGACATTGTCATTCCTTGGATGTAGGCGGACACTTTGGTGCATCAAAGATAGCTTCTAAGGTACTTCAATCTAGTTTTTAGTGGCCTACTTTATTTAAGGATGCTAGAGAATTTATGCTTAAATGTGATAGATTCCAAAGAATGGGTAATTTGTCTAGGAAACATGAAATGCCTTTGAAAGGAATTTTTGAAGTAGAGATTTTTGATGTTTGGGGTATTGACTTCATGGGTCCTTTTCCTAGTTCTTTGGCTTATAAATATATATTGGTTATAGTAGATTATGTCTTTAAATGGGTAGAAGCAATGGCTAATATTACTAATGATGCTAAGATTGTCAAGAAAATGCTTAAGAAAATTATTTTTCCAAGGTTTGGCACCCCTGGAGTATTAATTAATGATGGTGGTTCACATTTTTGTAATTATATAATTGAAGCTCTTTTGAAAAAGTATGGATTTACACACAAGGTGGCTACTCCATATCACCCACAAACAAGTGGGCAAGTTGAGGTGAGTAATAGAGATATTAAGTGGATTCTAGAGAAAATGATTTCTTCATTAAGAAAGGATTGGGCATTGAAGTTAGATAATGCCTTATGGGCATATAGGACAGCTTTTAAAACACCCATTGGCCTTACTCCTTACCAATTAATTTATAGAAAATCTTGTCACTTGCCCGTAGAACTTAAACATAAGGCATTTTGGGCAACTAGGGCTTTAAACTTTGATTTGAAGATAGCAGGTATTAAAATACTACTTCAACTCAATGAATTAGAAGAATTGAGAATGAATGCTTATGAAAATGCTAAGTTGTATAAGGATTGTACACAATTGTGGCATGATAAGCATATAGTTAAAAAGGAGTTTCATGAGGGAGACTTTGTTCTACTTTACAATTCTAGATTGAAGTTGTTTCCCGGTAAGTTGCAGTCAAGGTGGTCGAGTCCATTCAAGGTTGTCAAAGTTCATCCATATGGGGCAATTGATATTGCTAATGATAAAGGAGAAAGCTTTAAGGTGAATGGTCATCGTCTCAAGCCTTATTTGATTGATAATGCAATTGATCCACAAGAATCAATCTCTCTTTCTACACCATGAATTCAAAAAGGTATGGTCAAGCTATAGACCATTAAATTTAGCAAAGTATTTATCTTATTTCTAGTTTATTTATTTTCTTTTCTTTTAAATATACACATGCACATTATATTTTAGTTAATATTTGTTTTAAGCATACACATTATTTTTATAGTACCCTGATATATGTATTGAATTTTAATAAAATAAAAAAATAAAATAAAATAATTAAAAAAATTTATTTTTGCCTTGGCTCTGTGCCGAGTCGGCACAGCACATACACATTATATTTTAGTTAATATTTGTTTTAAGTATACGCATTATTTTTATAGTACCCTAATATATGTATTGAATTTTAATAAAATAAAAAAATAAAATAAAATAATTAAAAAAAATTATTTTTGCCTTGGCTCTGTGCCGAGTCGGCACAGCGTGCCGACTCATAACAAAGCCGCGCGGCTGTGCCGACTCGTGCCCTTCTCTTAACCATAATTTTTATTTTTTTTATTTTTTTTTTTGCAATTTTCTTATTTTATCTTCTTTGTAATTTTTATTTGTTTTACTTATTTAATTACTATTTAATTCTACTACTTTATCTTTATTTGTTCTTGTCTTTTTGCATATAACTCCTACTCCTATTTTGAATCCAAATTTGAAAAGTCATGTCCTTTTCCCATAAGGACACAACCTTTCAACATGTCATAATTTTTTTTCTTTCCCTATTAATAACTACATTGACTACTAATATTTTATTCTCTACTTTGCTCTTTTTCAATTCTTTTTCTTCTATTTAAACACCCAAATTGTAGTTAGTAGTAGTTATGATTCATGTTAGTGTTATGTTTTGTTTTGTTTATGTTTAGGTTGTTTATGTATGATTGCCATGTTTATTTTTCATATTTACTTTATCTTCTCTACATCAATAAGTAGCTTCTTTTCTAGTTTATTTTGATTTTGATTAAAGTTTTACTTTTATACCATGTTAATATTTAATTTTTTATACTCAATTGATAGAATTTTAAAGTCTCATGTAGTATAGTCTTTAAGTTTTTCTTATTATCTCTTTTTATTATTTTCAAAATCTAGAGAATTTTTAGTCCATTTTCTAACTATGCTTAAGGCTAAAATGCTAAGGATTTAAGCTTAAACTTCTTAGGACTTAGGTAGCTTAAAGGAAACTATAGCCATAATATGAAAGATTAGCATTCTAATAATGGATAAGGACACGAGAAAGACAATGAAAATAAAAAAAAACAAATTTTGTAGAAAATTGATGCTTGTTGATGTGATGCATTTCAAGTAGGTTTTGTGTAAGTGAGTATTCTCCTTAATTACATTCATTCAGAAAAAATTTGTGACATCACAAGAATTTTTAAAAAAAGAGAGAAAATATATGCTTGTTATGTGATGTATCTTGAGTAAGTTGTGTGCAAGTAAGTTTGCTCTTTAATTGCATTCATTCGGAAAGAGTATGTGACATTGTAAGTATAAGAAAAATAAGTGGGATGGAGTATAAAATGCACCCACTAAAAAAAATATGTCTAAAAATGCCATGAGAAATGTTAGTCTATGCATGTGCTTGATTTTTGTCTCAAAAGGCTACTTGTGTTTTTAGAAATTTTAAGTTTAAGGAATGAATATTTTGGCTAGATAGCTTGGTTAGTACTTTGATTTTGTATTCTTGATTTTGTTATTAATAGGTTGAGATAATGTGTTAAACTTATTGCCTATGCTATGAGACTTGTTTTCTCTATCATTGTTGAGCATTAAAAGTTACTTGTTAACTATCTTTTTCTACAAAATTTCTTTCATTATCAGAATGACTTGTTAAGATGACTACATATATTTTGGAGAGGATGAAATTTTTGTTGTTTTTCTTGCTTAGATTTTTATTTCTTGATTGAGGGCAAGCAAGGTCTAAGTGTGGGGGAATTTGATAATATGCAAAATAGCATAGTTATTTAGGATCATTTTGTTGCTTTTTATTTATTTTTCATTTGTATTTTAATTAATTATTGCATTTTTATTGTTATTTTTATGATTTGATGTTGCTTGTGTATTTTATAGATCATTTTAGTCTAATATCATACTTAAAGTTGTATTAGAGTGCATTGGAATAAATAATGGTGGAAGAAAAGCCAAAGGAATCAAGTTAGGGACCGTGCTGAGTCGGCACGGTAGTGCCGACTAGTGACAGAGGCGACTCGGCACAGTGGTGCAGTGTTCCAAGAGTGCAACTTTTCAGCTTTGTACAGTTTTTATATTTTTGCCATAATTTCTTCTACCTACCTCCAAATATGGAGATTTAAGTTGCATTATAAATATAACTCAAATATCTACAACTTTTATGAAGAACTTTTTAGAGATAATGTCATTTTGATGGATAAAAACGCCCTTGAAGTTACTACATCTGCACAGGATGGTGACTTTTCATGTCAAATGGTGCCTTTCCAATTGTAAACGAATTTTAATCACTTGTAACCACTTATAAGGCCTATAAATACATGTATTGGATGCATTTCAAAAGAGGAACAACAATATAGATAAGGAGATATCAGAAAACATTTATTTTTATTTGTCAAAAAAGTGTTAGTTTTATTTAGTTCGTATTATTAGTGCAATTCAACTATTCAAGTGAAGAACATTCAAAGCAAGTCAAGGAATCTTCAAGAAGGCTATCTACATTCAAATTTCTATCTTTCTCTCTTAGTACTTTATATTTTTTTACCTTCTTATTATTGTTTGATTATGTTTATCATGTATCTTGGCTAAGTCATTGTTTGTTAGAATTGCAAGGAAGAATGAATCAATGAATTACATCTTTTATTTTATGTTATGTTAATGATTTGAATTTAATTGTGAGTTTGAATGTGTTGTGTATGATTGGCCACCATATATGATGTTTAAATCAAATATGTACATAATGAGAGTTGGTACATTTTGGTGGAAATATAATTGAATTCGCTAAAGGTAATGAAATCACTTGGAGACAAGGGTTTCTACTTAAAGAAAAATTATTATAAACCTTGTATGGTAATATTATGGATTACGTTTATCTCTACAATGACATAAGAATGCTTATAGACTCTAAATGAATTACCTTTAAATGATAATAAGAGTTGCATTTAATAACTTTAAGTACAAATGACAACGAGAGTTGCATTTATGCCTTATACCATGTTTAAAATCATTTTATGTAACTATTTGTTTATCTTGTAATTCTTGATAAATTCCTACTTGTAGTTCTAATAAACCCTATTTAACTTGATATTTAGAATAATTAGATTAATTAGTGTAGTTAGTAATTAATTAGAATAATTAGAATAATCCAACAATTTCATTATTAATATTTTGCCTATCCATCTTAGTACCTATTATGTTAATATAAAATAGCTCCAAATTTCTAAGTGTTCGACACCCTACTTGCTCTATACTTAGTCTTAGAAACTAGAGTAATTATATTTGACTCACATCATCTTGTCAGGTGAGTGGATATTAGTATAACACTAGTTTTGAATTTATGATATGTATTTATATTTATGTTTTACAAGTGATTGATGTTTATTGATTTCTTATACGCTATTTACAATTATGTATTTTCTAGTTTTCTGAAACCATATAGTGCTAAGTTTATTTTGAGCTATACACATGAGAATTTAGTTTTTAAAATATTTGATTTATGAAATATACTCAGAAAGGTGCCTATGAAATCATACTTTGAATGTCGGGTGTGAAATAAAATCAATTATATTACCTATGAGTATCATCACTGCGCATGCGTATGACGAGGACTTGCATTTTGGGTTAAAAGGTGAGACATTCAGCTCCCAAAGTTGCTAGGGATTTATAGGATACCATTTAAGTGTACACTGGCATATATATATGTATTTATGTATATTGATCTTTGATAATTTTGTCTATGATTTCCTTGATTTATTTCAAGCCGTGTTAAAGGATCAAAAGGAAAGTACATGGATATTTTATATTTATTAGGGAAAATGTTGGGTTGGAAGTATTTATTTTTGTACTCAGGTTGTTTTTCACTGCTTGGGTAGTTTTGGATTGATTTAAGTTGAATTTTTATATCATGTTATATGATAATATATTAATGTTTCCTGTGGTTATACTTATGTCCTCTCACTGAGTAGTTGTACTCATCCACCTATTTAAACCATTTCAGATTCCTTTTTGGTGGATCGATAGATCCTCATAGCATATTACCAGGTGCTCTTCGTGGACAATATTAGTGGAGGTTGAGCTAACCAGCAAACTTTTACTTTTGGGAATAGTCTTTTAACAAGAAAAGTTTTATGAACCTATGTATAGTTGTCTTTATGGATACTTATGACTCTATCTGATGTTACTGTAAACTTGTAATGATACTTATCTATATAATATTATGATGTCTTTTGGTTTAAAAGTAGATTATTTGTTTGAGGTTGCACTGATCCTTGTAGAAGTGGTCGGGGTGACATAGCACGGCTCTATCTCATGCTTCCATCATCGACCATGGTCATTTGACCGCTATTTATTTTTTCTTTTGCTTCTTCAGTGGTAATAAAATTTAAATTTTATTGGCAAATTTTGAAACATCACTAAGAATCCCATAATTAAAGATTTTATAACTTTAGAAAAAATATATATTTTTTATGATATATATCATATTTTATTAGTATCTTAAGTAGGGTAAAGTACAATTTTAAATATAAAATAAATTAATATTTTTTAATTTAGTGATAAATATTTGTCACTAATCTATCACTATTTGTGACGGAATGGGTATTTCATCAGAAACTACTGATAGACCACAAATTCTGTCACAGAATAGTGACAAACTAGGTAATCCATCACTAAACTTCTTATGATGCTATAACTTATTGTTTAGGCCTAATATTAAATTTAGGCTCAGTGATGGCCCATTTCACTAAGCCCAACACAATTATATTTAACTTAGTGAAGAATTTAACTATTGGCTGGAAGAAAGTTCCAGAGGGAACTGAAAGGAAACGTTAACAGCTTATGAGTTTATGGGGGTAATTCAAGTGACGCAGCAGTTACAAAATTTATGAATGAAATTATTGAAAAAATTAAAAAGAGATTTGAACTTCTGTACGAAGTTGATGGAATATAAAAAGAAGGCAAGCAATAGAGGACACACATCAACAATCAACAACCAATCAACAAAAAATCATCCAATCAACCAATCATTAGCAAATTATCAATTCTAATAGTCATTTTCTATAGCTTTTAGCAATTTTTATTAGCAATCTTGTATTTCGTTTGCTCAATTACAATTCATGTTTATC
The DNA here is from genome assembly GCA_949673435.1 of Macaranga tanarius. Lineage (NCBI taxonomy): Eukaryota > Viridiplantae > Streptophyta > Magnoliopsida > Malpighiales > Euphorbiaceae > Macaranga > Macaranga tanarius. The sequence goes on along the minus strand of CATIWO010560758.1, from coordinate 16,894 downwards.
ATTTCCCCAAGCTTATTTATCATTACCCCAGTAAAAGTTTCCTTTTACAATTACTGTTCCTCAATTATTACTACTACAAATTCCAAAACACATTGGAATTCAAGCAAATTATGTTAAAGGTGCTTGGGAACCCACACCTGCCTGAAGAAGTTAGAATTTATTTCGAAATTAGTCTCCCCTGGCACGCTCAAACTCGGATTGACAAAAATTGCACCAACAATCTTTTGGCATGCCCAGTGGGACCCATTCCAATGAAATGTTCAGCTTTGAAAATGGAGAACAAACTTTCTAGGTTGGTAATCCGACCAATACGCCTGTAAACAGGTGCTCAAATGCAACAGACTTACGAAGAATGGGTGCCTCAAGATCAAACTTGGACCGAGGCACTAGCTTTTGGCTATTCAAGCCAAAATTCAAATACTATTGCAACTACTATTGAGGGCATTGATGCCCAAACCATCTTGTTAGAAGAAATGAAGCAGGCCTGAGATTCAATAGCACAGATGAACAGTGCTTTTCAGAATTTTTCTATGTTGTTAACCAAAGTTTTTAGGAGATAATAACTTCATTTACCAAAACAAATGAAGCCTATCTAAAGTAAGGAGTCCTAAAATTTCTCCAAAGGTGATGGTTCAACCCCATGAAGAATCCAGACATTCATCTCCTGTTAAGTCTAATGATGGAGATCTGGTTCTTGGTGGTAACAAGGAAAATTCAAGTCCTCAGCTTAAAATTCACAACCATGAGGGTGTTCAGCAAGAAAAAGGCCCGGGAGGCAATGTTCATTAAGAGCGGGTACCATTACGCTAAGGTCAGATAGCATTTAACTTGCGCAATTTACAAGTTCCTCATGGCCAACTACCAAATCCTCAAAACCAGGTGCAAGGCTCAGGGGATAACATTCTATCTAATGAAATAGCAATTTTTGATGGCTAAGTACAGAATCTTAAAGGCCAAATGTCATTTCATCAGGGTCCTATACAAATTCCCCAAGGGAAGGATGACTGCATACCTTCTCCTCAACCCCCAAAGGTGGAAGCAAACATAAAAGCAGAAAAGGAGGCTCCAGAGGTATTAATTGATCTTATCAATATGGATTTAAATAAAAAATAAAAGAAAAAGAGAAGGTGGTTCAACCTTCTAATATGAATTCTAACAGGTTCATAAGCTACTGGAGACCAGGCCCTCATAAGAGGTTCTCAACACTAGAGAAAAAACCTCCTATGCTAGTTATATTTAAAAATAACTACAAACCTAATCCAAGGAAGGATGACAGGAGGCCACCACTAAAGTTCAACAAGAAGCAACCAAGATTTATGGTGCCCCCACCTGTCCTACCTAACAAGTAGTGGCATAGGGTGGAGCACCAGAAATTTCCTCAGCCTGAAAGGAGACAAAATGAAAAGGAGGTCCAACCTGAGGCTAAAACCAAATTTAGGCCAAAGAAAGAGGACCTTATGATGCAGGAGGCTGAGGAATATAAAACTGAAATTTCAAACACTCAGGGAGTAAAAGGCATAACAGGAGGTTCAGAGAATAGTTGTGTTGCATGGGACTATACTGAAATGCTAAGCAATGGAGGTGGTGCTAAAATATTTCCTACTGTGTGAAAAATAAAAGGAAAATAAAAAAAGAGTACCTGGCCTCAGGCTAGAAGGTTGCCATTTAGTACAAGAAGTGGCAAAATTTTACTTTTTGGGTATATAAGTTAGCTTGATAGCCACTGTAAATAAATAAAATTTGGTTTTGCTAAATTTTGGTATGTTATTGTTTATTTTTTTTGTGTGAAGTTTATTAGTTTGTAAGTGAACAATAATTTTACAAAATTTTAGCAGCATTTTTGCTGAAAATTGGTTGTTTGATAATGAAAATGAATGGTTGTAGTGCAAAGTATATTATGTGCAGTGATACAGATAAAAATATGCTCAGCAAAGATGAACTGAAGCAAAAATAAGCCCTGTGATAGCCATAATATAAAAGTCATCCATATCATATTCCAAAATGATCAATATCAAAGGTATAAAGTGCTAGATAACATCACAGGCATCATAAAATCATAAAAGTCTGTAAACAAGTATAAATATATTGTAGAGAGTCAAAGTCGAAGCCCATGAGGTCCTCCTAAATATCTAGACACTTCTGCCTAGTGATCATAGTCTCTTCCTCTTGGCTCAGTCATTTTTTGACTGCTTCCTTCTTACTTTCCAGAGATCTCTTGATAGAATGAGCTTTTCTGGGCTGCATCCTGGTATTTGAAGGTTACTTAAAGGAAGGCTGCTTTTCCCTCTGCTTCTTCTTCCTTGATTTGCTTCATCTTGAGTTGCTTAGTAAATAAGGTATCTTTCTCCTAGTGAAAAAGATTGAGATGGCTATAAGTTGTCAAATGAGCTGCACTAGACTCCTCCAAGCATGAAAAGCTCCAAATGATCTGATTCTTCAAAGTAGTGATGGCAGCTGACTTGGAATGCTGCTCCAAAATGATGAGAGCTGAAAGAACTGTGGATCTCTGGGTATTCTAAAGGGTCCCCATCTCTAAGCTAAGGACAGTCTTTAATGAATCCTTGGCCTTAAAGCATTATCTGGAATTGAAGAAGCTATAGGGGGAACCTTTGAAGGAGTCTTCAAGATCCACCATGATCCATACATCATCAATGGAGGACCAAGAGCCAACATCCTATATAACAGCATAACAAACAAAGTGTAAGCTAAGGGTATGGAAATGCACAAGTAAAGAATAGAGAGAAATAGAAGTACATACCTGAGGAGTAGCACGAGAAGTCTGATAAGAAGAAGCAAGCAAAAGGTAATGGATCCAAGGTAAGGGGTAATAGATCTGCGGGAGGAGTGGATAAAGTATCAGGAGCCTGAGACATTTTGCCTGATAAAATTGAAGAGAAAATGGTGAGATCATTACCATTGTGAACACGGTAAAAAAGAAACATGTTGCAGGATACAAACATAACTTGTTCTGATAAGGAGAAGTTATCTTTGGGGGAATCAAGGATTTGTTGTAAAAGTAATATTTGTCTTAAATCCTTAATGAACTAGTGATGAATTGACGAAATGAAATATATAAAGGCCATTTCCCCAAGGTTCATGGAAGCTAAGAGGCATGTTCCCCAGGAACATAAGCTAAAGATGCAAAAATATAAAAGTATTCTGATTTGGCAAAATTTGCTGGGGGAAGTGTAGAGGTAATGAGCCAGAATAATATAAGAAAACTATTTCACCAAGTTTCCCCAAGGAAATTCTTAAAGGAAAAGCACAAAATTGAGCACAGGGTCCAAAAAGTGCAAAAAATGCAAAATAATAAATCAGATAATATTTTCATGAGAAATAAGGAGGTAATGGGCTAAAACATCCTTGTGGATAATAAGATGCCTTAAAGTTCTTATTACTCCAGAGTTTTATGAAGTTAAGGTATATATTTGACAAAAATATGCTAAATAATGGAAAATAATATTTTCCTAGGGGGTAATGCAAGGATTAATGCTTATATAAGGATAATGACGGAGAAAAAATTTTAAAAAGCCAGTTTATTGAGGAAATAGCAAGAAATTGGCTTTAAAATAATTTACTGTGAAATTTTGGCCAAATTAAAGGGTTTTATTAAGTTAATTTCTTTTAATTAGCCCGAAAATTATCAAAAATAATTATTTTGGTGATTAATCGCTAAAATAATTAAGTCCATGATTAAATTTTACAAAAAAACACAATTAAGACCTGGATGTAGTAGGAAGAAATAATATTTGTTTTTGCAAATTACAGCATATTATCATCCAATTACATAGAAAAAATATCATCTATGTAAGACAAAAATTGGGCAGTATCTCCCCTAGATTTCTAAGTATACAATTTTGCAATTTTAACCTGCGGAAGCACAATATATCTATAAAAATATTCACAGCACAATACCTAATTTATCACAGCAATGTTCATCACAATTCATCTACAGAATCATAGAGAATGCTAAGAATACTACAAAAGGCACAAAGAAATTACCTGGATGTCATTTCCTTCTACTGTAGGTTCTGAGTGCAGGTTTATGGGTGCAACAGGCACTGGGGGAAGTAGAGAATACTGGTTGCTACCTCTCCCTTGTGTGCACCGCACTTCCCGACAGTAACAACAGCCGAGGCAGCCACGACAGCAGCAGCGGTAACGGTGGCTTCCTCGCACACGACAACAGCTTGGTCGGCCTCTTCCCCCTCCCTACAGGCGACGTGGATGCTGGCAGCCGTGTGGATGACCTTCTCTTAGGCAATATGAGCAGCGACGGCCTCAGCTTTGGTCCCTCACGCGTCGACCGCCACAACAGCAGTTCCGGCTCCTCACACGACGTGAGGCTAGTGACGGCATCTGGCATGGGTGGCAACGTGAAGGATGGTGGCGTCGGCTGTGATGGCTTCGGTGAGGACCGACAGTGATGTGAGTGGAAGAGAAAGGGAGGAAAAAGAAGAAGAAGAGAAAGGAGAGGAAGAATAAAATTGTGGGTTTTGCGATTTTAGAGAAAATAAAAATATCAAGATTTAAAAGTGAAAGATGGGAAATTTTAGAGAAATAATTTTTGTGAATTTCTTTAACTGACTCAAAATTTCTTTGGGAAAATTCCTCTTTACAGGAAGAAAAATTAATTCCCCAGGATTAGGATTTTGAATTTGAGTTGAAGAAGGAGAGCTAGTAGATTGATTTAGGGTTGGCACCTCGTAATATTTTTTAGCCTATTCCTGAAAAGAGAAAGAGAAAGTGAGGGGGGAAATGAAGGAAAAAAATGAGAAAGAGTTATTTATACCATATAATTAGCTTTGGGTCTGGCCCAAGCTAATTATATACGAGGGGCATTGTTTAGGCCCAGTGATAGCCTATTTCACTAAGCCCAACCCAATTGTATTTAACTTGGTGAAGAATTTAACTGTTGAGTGGAAGAAAGTTCCAGAGGGAACTAAAAGGAAACGTTAATAGCTGATGAGTTTGTGGGGGTAATTCAAGTGACGTAGAAGTTACAAAATTTATAAAGGGAATTATTGAAAAAATTAAAGAGAGATTTGAACTTCTGTATAAAATTGATAAAGTATAAAAAGAAGGCAAGCAGTAGCATGGAGGACACACGTCAATAATCAACAACCAATCAATAGACAATCATCCAATCAACCAATCATTAGCAAATTATCAATTCTAATAGTCATTTTTTTATAGCTTTTAGCAATTTTTATTAGCAATCTTGTATTTCTTTTGCTCAATTACAATTCACGTTTTTTATTTCCCCAAGCTTATTTATCATTACCCCAGACAAAATTTTCCTTTTACAATTACTGTTCATCAATTATTACTACTACAAATTCCAAAACATGTTGGAATTCAAACAAATTATGGTAAAGGCGCTTGGGAACCCACACCCATATGAAAAAATCAGAATTTATTTCGAAAATTAGTCTCCCCTGGGACGCTCAAATCCGGTATAACAAAAATTGCACCAACACTTATAAAACATTATGACGAACATTCATTCATCACAAAAATAGTAGCAGATTTGGTTATCCGTCACAAAATAGTGACGGATTTGGTTATCCGTTACAAAATAGTGACGGATTTGGTTATTCGTCACTAAAATCTTCATAAACATAACTTATATAGCATTATGACGGATTGATTATCCATCACAAACTAGTGACGGATTTGGTTATCCGTCATAAAATAGTGATGGATTTGGTCATCCGTCACAAAATAGTGACAGATTTGGTTATCCATCATTAAATAGTGACGGATTTGATTATCCATCACTAAAATATTCATAAACATAACTTATAGAACATTATGACGAATTTCCATCACAAATTAGTGACAAATTTGATTATCCGTAACTAAAATCTTCATAAACATAACTTATAGAACATTGCGACAGAATCTCATCCATCACCAAATAATAACGAAAAGGGTAGTCTGCCACTAACTTGTGACGGATTTGGCACTCCATCACTATTTTGTGACTTTCTAAAAAAGAATTTTATTATTAGAAAAATTGTGATGGACTGATACCGTCACTAAATTTCTTTCAAAATAAAATTGCCATTTATAAACATTGTGACGGGATACACCTGTCACTATTTAGTTACCGATATTTTTTTCTTTGGAAAAGTTTTGCTTTTGAAAAACTATTTGTGACTGAACAAACATCTGTCACTAATTTATGACGGAAAGCATAACTGTCACCAAATTGTGATGGAAATTGGAAACCGTCACTAAATTTTACAACAAATAAAATTTTATAAAGCAATAGTTTGTGACGGATATTTAATCCGTCACTATTTAGTGACAAAATACATTTCTGTCACTAACTTCATTGTAAAAGAATTTTACTTTTTACTTAGTAACGGACTCACAATCCATCACTAAATTGTGATGGATTGACAATTTGTCACTATATTTTAAATGTCCTTTTAAGATAGTTAGTGATGGACTTTTAGGCCGTCACTATACAGCGACGGATATTGCCATGTATAAATCCGTCGCTAAATAGTGACGGATGTATCCATTCGTCGCTGAATAGTGACAAATTCTTGTTCTGTCACAAAGTATTATTTCAAAAAATTATTTATTTATCAAATTTTTAGTGACTGTTATGGTGTTCGTCACTAATTCTGTCGCTAATCCATCACAAAAAAATTGGCGGCAATTACGCGCCCAATTTTAGACATGGATGTTATGTCTGTCACAAATCCGTCATAAAAATCATCACAAATCTGTCACTAAATTAACTATTATTTTTCCAAATTATATCCCAATAAAGTTTCCGACAAAGCTGTGTTACGTCACTAAAGTCCATCACTAATTCTAATTTCAGTCACAAGTTCATCAGTAAGCGGTCACAATTTAGTGACGAAAATTTTCGTCACTAATTTCCATCACCAAAATTCTGTTTTTTTGTAGTGTGATTTTATTTACTATTTTAATAAATTAGAATCACAATAAAATAAAAAATTTTGCCATAAATTTTAAATATATTTTTATGAATTTTTTTTATAAAAATATACACATGATCACATAAAAAAAATGTTATATAGTTCTTTAAATATAATTTAAAAATTAGATAAAATTAAAATAAATTGTGAAGTTGATAGAATTACGTAGTATAATTTTTTTATCATTTTTAAAGTGAAAATTTAAAGTTATTGCTATTGTCCTTCAAATATTATAAATAAATTAGTTAAATAAAAAATATAGTAAACCTATATTTGGAGAAATTTCATATATTATCATTAATGATAATAATTGCCAAATTATAAATTATTTTTTATTTTTATTTTTAAATTATGGTACATTGATTCGGATTAGAAAAAAAATTTTGATATTGAAAAAGTAACTAATTAAAATTTTGTCATTTAACTAATTTATTTATAATATTTGAAGGACAATAGCAATAATTTTAATTTTTCACCTTAAAAATAATTAAAATTATACTTTATTCTATCACATTCATAATTTATTTTAATTTTATCTAATTATATAATTATATTTAGAGATCCATATAATTTTTTTAAGTCATCATGTGCATATTTTTATAAAAAAAATTATTTAAACATGTATAAAAATACATTTAAATTTTATGGTAAAATTTTGTACTTGATTGTGATCTCAACTTATTAAAAAATAAAATCAAATGATTGTGATAAAATTTAATATAACAACTATAATTAAACTAAAATAAATAGAAATGAGGATATATTTGCAAAAAATATGAAAGTTAAGGATAGATTTGTAACATATATATTATTAATGATTTACACGTCAACACATAATTTACACATGTATATCATGTTAGCATGTAATGTCAACGTGGACACACGCTATTTTGATCATGGATAGATTTACAATAAATCAAACGGTTCATATACCAATTCGCCACAATTTTCAAAATAAAATAGATTGAGAAAAATGACTATAGAGTTCATGGTAGAATTATATAATAACCTTACTTTTATAACATTCCTTAAAGGATATAAGTTTACAACATCAAGAAGCATTTAAGAGAAGAACAAAAAGAAGACTAAAGGGTAAATAAGAAAAAAAATATAGGAGGCAGCACCATATCAAAATCACAGCATTTAGGAGTTGCATTGTTGATTACAGCCACAATAGCACCTGTTGGCTTAAAAATATCACATCAGGTCTTGTTTCACCAATCGTGTATCTTGGACAGGAATTTTAATTAGCATGGACAAAAAAAAGTAAAATAGCATAGACATGTTCTACTGGTATTAGCTCAAAATAAATAAAATAGTCTTATTAGGATGACAGAACCTACACCTAGAACCTGTATAACATAGTTGATTTCTTCTGACAATCTAAAAGGTTGTCACTGTCAGTGACACCAGGAAATGGGATGGTAGAATGGATGATCCTGGAGTTATCATGATCGATATATCGACTCGGTTTGAGGATGTGCTTTGCTCCAGCAGTTAGTTTAATGGGACCTGATTTCATCAAAGTATCAGCTTTAGTAAAATCAATTTCATCTGGAGTTCCAAGTCCTCTATTCTTCTGAGCTTCGTATGAACCATATCCTAAATCAATTCCATTATCACCTTTCGAACTGGGTTCATAAGCTGCAATGTTGTGCCAGATTTCACAGCTAGAAGTCTCCCTCGTGATCTCTGTCACAGCACTTAAATCCTCCTGCATCAAGTTAGGCATCTTCAACGGCCTCAATGAACCACCTGGTATAGATGCAGGCCTCTTCTTGATTTTCTGATAATCATCAGGAACCTTCACAGCAAAAGCATTTGACCTCGTTCTATCTTCGCTGATGAGCTTTTCGTTATTGCTTACATTCAGGGAAGAATTTGAATGAACTCCGGTACTCCATGGAAGGACTGGAGGTTTAACAAACAATGCTGAACCAAGCAAACATCTCAGAGGTGGGCTTGAATTCATAGAACTGTGAGGATAAGAATCTACTAATGAATGGTGAAGAGGTGTAAGAAAACTAGTCCTACTTGTGGTACAAGGATGTTGTTTGCCACCCACTTCAGAAAAACTTTGAGAAGGCGTAGTTGCTGCTTTCACTTGCACTGTTGCATGTACCAACCATGGAGGCAGGTTCTTAGAGGAGCTCGGAAATGAAGATAATTGGATATGTTCATTACAATTGGGGTGCAAAAATGGAAATTCAAAAGTTGACCTCTGAGCATTAGGTCTATTCTGCTTGTAATTTAATTCATCATGTCTCCAACCCATATCCGGGTGCATATTCAGAGATGTAGACAATATTGGCATTTGAGAGCTTATACCTGCATTTTCAGCATCAGATATTAAGGAATTCTGCAAGTTGGCTCCCTTGCATAGCAGATCAAGAGACGGATAAGCAGCTAAATGCAGCTGAGAACTAGCATTTGGGTTGATAGCAAGCTTGCCATTTTGGAATGGAGAACCAGTTTTCCAGTTAAAGTATGGGTGAGAAGGTGTAGATTCTTGAGCTCTCATATGAAAATTGCTTTGTGAGGCCTGATTGCTTTCAATTTCCAAAGGAAGATGTAAAGTTTGCTTTGATTTTTCAATCACAGGACACAAAATTCTCTCGTGCTGAATTTGTCTCTTCAGCAAGGAATTACCCAGATCCTCACTTGAAGGACAATGCTCTTGCCTAATTTCCTTATCCATCCAAATGTTTCCATCCTCAAACCTTTGCATCTCTGCATTACTTCTACCCATTGCAACATCCTTGCCCATCAACCTCATTGTTGGTTGCACAGTTTTCTGTGACATATTATCTGATTTTTCCTTCACATGAGCCATATGATTTCCCGTTTCACTATCACTTGGAGCGCACTGCCCGCATTGATTGAGAGAGATATTCATCGAACTCAGGTTTGAATCCAATGGGTAGACACTGCTGCTACTTCCTGTCTTAGAATTTCGAGAATAAACATCCAGTCTTCCAGTATTTGGCAACTTAGCAACACCAAACTGAGTTGGAAAATGTACATTATGGCTCGTTCGTATGGGCAGCAAATTTAACTGACCTCTTGGAACAGCCTGGTCATTAGGATGCATTTCACTTACAAAATCACTGAAACTTCTAGGCATGACAGAATTATGTGGATATGAGCTACTTGAGGAACTTAACATAGTTGACTTTGTTAGCTGTTTTAGACCAACCCTACCATTTGAACTTACCTGGATTAGTTCACCATGTGAATTTAGAGGCAGGCCACAAAATTCCCCATCCATGCACCTTTCACCTAGGGCACCTACTGTTTGCCTCCAATCTGGACCCATAAATCCTATTGGAGAAATATGGCAACATGGTTGGTTTTGCAAAGCCTGGCCAGTGATACTTGTGTTGGAAGATTGTGGCATAAATGAAAGGCTCCTATTTGGCCTTTCAATTGAGGGAAAATTTGACAATGGAGGATGTCTAACTGCCCTTGCACTTGCCAACGAGTCCACAGCTGCAAATCCATGTATCTGATTTTCAAAATAATCAATGGACTTTCCTCTAGCATTGGGAGCCATATATACATCACCACATAATTGAGAATTCACATGAGGATCACGTGCTTCATTCACTTCAGGTAGCAGTCTCAAAATGCTAGCATGTGTAGGGGTTTTATTTGGTGCAGTCGAATATCCTTCAGCAAAACCATGCAAATTATCACCATGAATCATTACTGGACATGAGGATGACTTATCCAATATGTTCTGCTCTTTTTCTTGATGTGGCCTCAGAGAATCTGGCATATCAACAGGGATCTTTGTCTGCAACTCTGTTCCATTAGCTGTGCTAACAGAACTATCAGCACTACCTCCATTCTCCCTGATAGCATCTGATTCTTTATCACCTTCTGTGGAGTGTTCCTGCTCGGTCTGATCAGCAAGGATGTCTGGGTATGTGTCAAGAGCATTTTTCTCAGAGGAACTGAAGTTATTCTTCATTGGACCAAGTAAGTCGTCTCTACCTGAGAACCTGACATGCCTGCCGGCACATTGAGGTTCACAAGAAGTTGCAGCTGACATGTTGCAAATTTCAGAATTCTGCTGAGGAATAGCTTTTTCATAATTCTTGATAATATCTCGAACAGGCATGAATGCTTTCTGCTGTTTTGCAATAAACTTTGATGCTTGAACTCCATGCTTCTTTTGTAGAGAACCTTTCAGTGCTGATTTAGTTTGGTCGATTGAAACATCCAAAATAGCTTTTGTGGTCTCTTTACTGCAAAATGAACCATTCACTTTTCTTGAGCAATTCACGGTTTGAAGCTTACGAGCATTTCCCTGAGAAAAGTTCATCAGACTGCCATGAAGTACCTTTATAATTAAGCAGATATAAATGTCATTTAATGGTCAAACTTATTACCAGCTGTAAAAAATATGTTCACCAAGGTATAGAACACAATTCTTTTAGAATTGAACATAGAAATTACATCCATGCACCTCATCTGCCTAATTTGGTTGAATTATGGAACTAAGTTCTAGTACAGGAACGATGTTATCCGCAAATCACTTCCAACCCACGTTATTTGTACATCAGAACTTAATGACAGTGAAGGAAGGTTAATAAGCTTCATCTAGCTTGTACATTTAAAAAAAATAAAAAATACATGGGCATAAACTCTTTAAAGTCTTTATATTCCTTCTACTAAAGCAAGGCCTGCTCTTGGCCACCCCACTACACAACCACACACACATCCATCCAAGATCATGCAATTCAAATTTTGAGGACTTTATTGCTGCGACTGACCTCCATTTTCATAATCCTACTAGCTTACCACACAGTTATGGATTAGATTGACCTACACTGCATCTATGTTTGTGCTATTCCTTTTAGAGTACATATTTTGTTGTATTAAAGTGGGTGCATCCCCAGAATTCAACATTTTTATCTGATTGCTACACATATAGATCAACTCTTATGCATTCACCTATATAAGCTTAAACTTCAAATGGTAACAAAATATGTTCTCCAAATAGCAAAAGTAAGATAATCATACTACAATCCTTCAAAGTTTATGCAACAGTGATTATTCAGCAGAAAGAAAGGTGATATTAAGAGAAAAAAAAAAAAAAAAAGAACTTTACTCTTGGATGTAATAATTCAATACATAACCAATATTGGAAGTCATCAAGCCCATTCCTTCAAATTTATATAGCCCTCTATCTGTCTGTAAGAAGCTTTGAAGCTTTCATATTATAGAGAGAATTTATATGTCTCTCTCCCGCATTTTTCATTGATTAGTCTTCTAAAATGCAGTAAAAAAAAAATCTTCAATGTTTCAATTCTGACCTGAGTGGTCCCAGAGGTGTATCTAATGAGACTGTAGCTTCATATCCGAAAAACATATAATACTAAAGCTCTAAGCAAAGGCCCCTCAGATGTTCTAAGTTGTAATGAACCTCAAAGTTCTTTATACTTTTCCTTTTAAATCATCCCTATAACATACATATACAGAAGAAAGACAAGTACCAAATCAATTATCAAAGTTAAAATGGATTTGGATATAATGACAAAGGTTTGTTTTGGTGTGTTTTCTTACTTAAAATAGTTATCAGTACCTAGTCACTAGCCAAATTGATTTATGTGCTTTCTAAATATAATTTTTTAGTAGTTTGAATTTACTATTCCCATTGACAATAGTTAAAAGGAATAGGATATTATGAAGACTAACTACTGACTATGTTCAAGCATGACTGTGTTTGGAACTCTCTCAGCCCATGCCTTTCTATGATAAAATACAACATTAGGCGACTACTTCCACGTAAGATGATAAATTTTTGTTTTCTTTTGAATAAGTTGTGCTAATTATAATCACCTAAAATTAAGCCTAATAAAGAATATAATTATACTCTGCCAAAGAAATTAATTATGTTACGAAATAAAACAGCACAACATGCAGCATGACCAAATTAAAATGAAAACCTAGATGAACCTAATATATGTATGGAGTAAATTCCTGTTATATATATGCTTAATATATATGAAGTTGACTTCATCAGGAGCATAAAGCAATATCTAAAATGTGAACAAACAGGCAATATCTAAAAAACACGATCCTTGCGAGGTTGCATATTCACTTGTAAAAAGAAGGCCAAAAGAAACACTGAATCACTATGCAACTTTTTTTTTTTACTATACTCTTACGTAGTAACCTTAATATCCAATGTGTATCTGTAGTGTTCTAATAACTTAGAAAAGCATCATAAAATGATAATCATCAAGTAAAAAGTTTAGAAACACCATGATGCATGCATACAGTGTAATTTAGAACAGTTCCACAGCATCAGGTCGATATTGCTATTCTAGCCAGATGAGGTCATATATCAAATTATTGATTTTCAAGAAATATCATTACCTTATTAGTATTATCGAAGCTGAAGCCATATATATTAGCCATTTGGGAGCCCTTTATTGAATATGTTCAACACCAGTCCAGTACATGTGGTATAGACACAATCAAAGAAGATCATACAAGATCCTTTAGTGCCCATGTCGACCAATAAAGTCATGTGATAGAGATGCTCGATGCATCTCACTTGAATTGGCCAATCAGACACTGACACAAGTGCATAAAATTTTACTCAGTAGCATCCACCCATTTCACCAGAACTAGGCAATAGAGTTGTTAAAAAAGGGCTATGGAGTTGTTTAACCAATAACCAGAGCAACTCTTTATTTTTTCACCTAAAAGGGCCGCATTATTTACAGCATTCATATGATCACACACACTAATTAAGTTACTAACTAATGAAAATGATTCCATCAAATAGCATCAACCTTGTAAGATGTGACCCACATGATAATCTTCAAGAAACAATAATTGCAAGAATTAATGGTTGAAAAAGTATCATCATGTCCAAAAAAAAAAAAAAATTCACAAACCCAAGATCCATCATATACGCAAAACCAAGGACAACATAAATCTCTGCACCTTACGTATGATAGCACCCTCTGCCTAACTCGTACAACACAGCTGGAGTACCACACCATGCTGTGTCTATCCATTTCCTGCTCAAGCCTTAGCAAACATGGAAACCCCATCTCTTGTTTTTGGCTTACTGTTTTTCTTTATGCTATTCATCTTAAATAGAGAGAGCTCCAAGTACTAAAAAAAAGACCACTGATATATAAGTCTGATTCTTCAAACGGATGCAGTCTTTAACCAGGTTTTTCAGCAGTGATTTGGAGCAGAAATTAGAAAAGAAAGACCAAAACTTAATTGGAAAATGCATCTAAATAGTACAGTTATATTGTAATTGTCATTTAATTAATCAAACAAACAGACTTGGAAGGAAGAATCACATGCCTACAGTATGGTTAGTAACTACAGCCTTTTCTTCATTTTCTAATTTGATGAAACAATAAGCTTAATTTCTTCAAAAGTTCACATAAAATCACACATGCAGTAAAGCAATCAATCAACATTTTATGATGGAAATCACATACCTTATCGTTCTTCATCTTCTTTTCTTTCTTCTTCTTCTTTAACTTGTACTTTTTCTTGTCCATTTTTAACTTGTTCCCAATCACTACTTTCTTTGTCTTCATCTTCTTGTTGTTGATCTTGATCTTGTTCTTCTTCTTCTTTTTCTTCTTCTTCTTCACCTCAGCATCATGCTTGGTTTTTAAACTGTCGAAATCCTCATCTCGACCACTAAGAAAGTAATTTTTTTTGCCATCATCATTCTCTTCATCCTCCTCATCATCATCGACGACCTTCTCAATCTGCGGGGAAACTGCAAAAATCTCAAGAATGGATCTTTTCTTGGGAGATTTAAATTTGGATTTAAACTTCAATGGAATCTTCATTTTCTTCTTTTTCTCTCTTTGAATATGAGCAAGATAACTATCAGCATGAGCATTGACCAGTTTCATACCCTCCGCAGTGAAATTCCCACAAAGGGGACGCACAATCTCCAATTTCTTCTCTTCAGCTGCCTCGTTTCTTGGAATTCCATCAAAGCCATGATCTTGATCTTGTTGTTGCTGTTCCTGATTAATCTTGTTGAGTTCACGGGACCACCAGCGGAATTTAGTGACGGTGATTGGAGGGAGGAGAGCAGCTTCTACTTGTTCACTGACCTCGCCACCACCGCTACCGGTAAACGGCCAGCATTTTTCCACATCCACCATTCTCATTTTTTCCGTGTACTCACTGTACATAACCACATGTAAATTACAAGAAAATAAAAAGAAAAGGGAGACCCACAAAAAAATTCAAGCTATAAAACAAGAAACAAAACAAAAATTAGCATTATTCTTCCTGAAAAAGAAAATTAACTTACCGAATCGAGAATCCTTGGGACACAACATCCATGTTTTAATTTATTCTTCAGCTTCAAACACAAATTAACACAAGAAATGACAAGAGTACAATAAGTATAGCTAGCTAGCCAGCCACCTAGTTCACAATATTCACTCTTTTATAAAGAAGAAAAAAAAAACCAAGAAACAAATAAGACCCTTTAAAGAAGCACAAACACCCAGCAAGAAATCATCATCAGAAGAGTAAAGAAACAACAAGCAAGAAGAGAACCACAGCTCTAGCTATATAATTGTGTACAAACCAAAGAAGAAGACGAAGAAGAGAGAGCGGTTAAAGTTTCTGATAGACGGATAGATGATGATGATGAGGTAAGAGAACTTTTTTTTTTATGTAATGAAATGTTATATATGTGTGTTAAATATGGAAAGAGAGAGTGTGTCAGTGACAGCGACAGCGACAGGTTTTTTCTTTTCTTCTTTTTCATTTTTTCCCGCTCTTTGAAGGACAGAGAGACTCTCTGTGACTCTGTGTGTGGGTATATGAATACGAATCTGGTAGCTTTCTTTTATTTATTTATTTATTTTTTCCATTTTTTCCCTAATTTATGACTGACAGTGACTTAGGAGACCGCAACCGATCGATAAAGTGATCCCATATTCATAATTTTTTTTTAATTCATCAATATCCCTAATTCCCTATCGAATTATATATATATATATATATATATATATATATATATATATATATATATTAGTAAAAAAAATATTAAACTCTAAATGTTTTAATTTTTTTAAAAATTTATAAAAAATCATAAACTTTACAACTTTTTATAATTTTTTGTATATTTTTTATAAATTTATAAAAAAAAATAATATTAAATTATATTTATTTAATCAATATTTTAACATTTGACAAAATATTATAATTATTTTATGTAATATACCACCAAATACCTTTTAATTAAAAAAAATTTAATGAATTAGCAAAAATTTCTTTTAAAATATATCATTTTGTAATCATAAAATATAATATTTTTTTGGTGAAAAGAAGCGAGGCTAAATGCGTAAAAAAAGAAAAAGAGAAACATTACAATCCAACCATTTTACTGTAACTAACACCTAGGGTTGAGTATGGGACATAGAAAATACCGAACTGAACATAAAGATATAAAAATTGTACCGAACTGATTAATTTTAACCCTGAACCGAATTGAACCAGATTTCTTTACTAATTTAGTATGGTACTGGAGATTTTATAAAAAATCGAACCGGAACCGTACCAAACCAAATTTAGTACCAAATATTATTTTAATAAATAATATATATATATATATATATATAACAAAATATTTTTATTAATTTTATTATTTTTACTATTATAACAAATATTTAAATTAGTTAAAATAAAATATTATTTACTACTAATTCAATATTAAATAAAAAATAAATTATTAAATATAAATAAAAATTTATATATTTACAATAGAATTATATATTTTTAATAATAGTATTATTAATAGAAATACACTAATAGTATTATTAATAAACATTATAATATAAATTGTCATTCATATTAGGTACTAATACTAATTAAAAATAATTTAAATACTAAGTATATGTTATACAATATTTAATTTA